>JASVER010000068.1:1995776-2111961 GCA_030449065.1 Oceanodroma leucorhoa
GGAGAGGAGAGGAGAGGAGAGGAGAGGAGAGGAGAGGAGAGGAGAGGAGAGGAGAGGAGAGAATTGTTCAGTTTAACCTCAAAATGTTGACTTTACAGGTCAACAAAAACTTTGAAGCTATGCATTATAACACAATGTTTCAATAACTTGAAATTTCTGATATTAAATTAACCAGGTGTTTGCATAGCTGACGGAGTTCAGATTCAGTAGTACTTCTACAATCTTTGGCAAGTCCTTCCCTGTGTATAAATCTGCCCTCTTTAAAGGCAGATGCTCTTTTCTGTGTTTAGACTACCACATCTCCAACATAGGACTACTGTAGATGAATCACACTATGATAACTTAACTCATATTAAGTAAGAGTTTACTTTAAAAAAAACAGAGTTTCAGTAGTTTCAGTGTCGCTACTCAGTTTTTGATATGCAGGCTTATTCAGTGTTAGTAAGTATGGTTCAAAATAACAAGACACGTTACTACAGCTGCCAAGTTTCCATATAAAATAAACTGCAACCCACAAACTTTACTTAACTGTATTTGTATATAAAATAAAATAAAACTTGTAATGCATCCAAAGCACCAGAAGTTGGATTGATGTGAACTGCAAGATGTAAAGCTTTGCAAAAATGTTACTATGTTAACTTTTAACAAATACATGTTTCAGCATTGTACTGAAAACTGTTTTCCTTTAAATAAAAACTTCCATATCAATCCACGTGATTCATTTTTGCTTTTTCTGTTTTCTTTACCTTTTCATGTGTGTTTTTTGTGTTGTTTATTTTTTTGTTACCACCTGAAGTCTATTTTAGACATCAGATGAGMAGTTTCATGAATTCAGTTTCAGAAGATTAAAAAAAAATACCAAAACCAGGTTTTTTCCCCTTATCTTTCACAGAGAAAAATGCATTTTCCTTATTACCTCAGGAGAAGGTAGTTGAGTCACCACTGTATCACCAAATGTTGAAGTAAGAAGTTTKTCACCTAGAATACTTTCTAAATAGTCTGCCATTACTTCCTGTTGCTTAGGGCTGCAGTGGTTCTCCAAAGACAGTACAATTGGATAGTCAGATGCCTGCAAATACAATTTAAAGGCTTTTATTATTAATAAATAAAAAGAAGACTACTTGATTTCCCAAAATATCTTACAAAAGTCCCCTTGGAATTTTCCTTTATTTTCAAAACTTTCAGAATATAAGTCAGTTGTTTCAGGTTAGTAACACAATAAAAAAGCTCACAATATTTACTGAAAAGAGAAAGCACAATTGAAGAAGAGAAAAAAATGCATCCTCAGGAAGTTAAGGGTGGCCTAAAACAGGGCTAGACATATACAGAGATAAAAAAAAAAAAAAACAACTAGGGAAAGCAAATGAAGATCAGTTAAGAAGGACATAATACTTTATTAGAGAAACCAGGTAGTGTCTGTGCTGATCTTCGGAAAGTTCATATTGAAGTGTATTTGTCCAGTAATCCATAGAAAATAATTTATCAGAGGCATTTAACATACTGATTAATGTTGGGTGTAAAGAAAGTAGAGAGAAAATAAGTGTTAAATGAGCCAAAAATCAGGCTGATTCAATTGCACAGGGCAGAGTACAACCTGGAAGCAAAAAGCAGAATTTCTCACACAGTTAATGGCTCAGCTGATACACAGAGTTTCTAAAGAATGATGCATTGGCTACTGTGTGTCTGAAACAGTGTTTCTCAACAAATGAACTTACAAAGAAAAAAGGAATCATAATGTCATCTGCCAAAAAAGGGGGATGGGGTAAAACCTGCCAGACACACTAAAACATAAAAAATTATTTAAGTTAATTTCAAAGGAGACTTAAAACATTCCAAATTCTAAAAACATCAGTGTTGACCATTTTGGTGTTTTTCAAAATTAAAGAAATCTTCGTCTCTTCAGACCTAATATCTACTATTCCCAAGAAGCTTTCTTTTGCACCTAAAGGTTATATCACAACTACTTTGATATTCTGTTGACTAAGTCGTCCCAACAGGGAATTATCACATTGGGTAGATGAATTTTTTTAGAAATAATGACTAAGTTTTGTGAAAAATAATTTCAATAGGGGGAAAGAAGGGAAAATAAAAATAGAAAACAAAATTATTGCAGTTTTCATGTATCTATAGGAGGAACTTGGAAGCTTTGACATAATTTACATCTGATATATTTTAGTGATAGCTCCTTTAGGGGCTGGCACCTATTTTAAAGGACAATGAAAAACCACTGATAAACAAGGCAAAATTGGCTTTCAGCTAAATATTAATTGTAAGCACCAGTTTACTGTAAGTTAGACAGATTTAAAATATTTCTCTATTTTGTGGGGGAGAGTGGTTTTTTTCCGTACAGAATTTCCTCCATTGTTTACACAGTTTTGTTATGAAAAGAATTGTTTTGTTTTGTTTTTAAAAGGTAAAATCAGATTCTAAAATTGCAATTGACAAAGTAAACCAGGATTAAATGTCTTTTGCTTTAATTTATGCCAGATTTTAATTGACTACATTTCAAGTTGACAGTATCCTTAAAATTTGCTCAGAAGTCATTGCCTTCACATGAACAAGCTATGCATATTTTTTTATAATATCACAAACTTTTCTTGGGACTCTTTACACCTTACTCATCATGGTACTCAAGCAAGACACGTGAAACATGGGAAATCAAGTAAAAACTAGAGAATAGCTCAAATAAGACATGTCCATTTAGACTGTGTAAATAAATCTCATAAGTTGCCAGTAATACTGGTAGCTACTAAAAATAAATACTCTGAATAAAATCTTTGCCTGGGCAGGACCTAAACTGACAATTTCTAAGGGAAGTACCATTTGATGTTTACCCTGTTTTTACACTTCTCCCCTGAGYATTTGCTATTGACTGCTAATAGAAGCACACCTTAGCCTGGATAGACAGCTGGTACGAACCATTACCTACTGTTGTGATTTTATCATATGACTGTACCTGTGCCTGTTAAATGAAGTCTTTATTATAGTTATGTACAATATGCTGTGTATTAGCAAAAACAGGTGAGTTATATCTAACGGGTTGTGAAGAACACTGAAATAAACCCATATTTTTGTTTTCACTATCTTTTAAAATCAGAGACTAATTAAATTTTATATAGAAATCAGAACAGAAAAAATATAGCTTTGCTTAACTCTGAGAAGGTTATAAATATATATGTATAAAAATCCATATAAATATATGTTCATAGGTGCACATATTCACACATGTAACGCTGGCCTAAATACAAGAGTTATCTTGTCATTCAGGACTTCATTTGAGCAGGAGTTTTGCCAGAAACCTATAAAAATCCTGAGACAGTGCCAAAAGCTCTCCAGCTTTCGCTGCTTTGCCAGAGATAGGCAGAAGGGACATTACCCTCATGAGTCGTCTGACAAAAAGACAGCAGTGGATGGTAACCTTTATCAGGCCTTGAATTCAAAATAAAAAGAGAAGGAATGGAAAACAGAGCAAGTCTCAAACTCAGCTATAATCTAACATTTTTGTCTATTTTGTAAACTCAAGCATAGGATATAAGACAGACTGATAGCAGCAGAAGAGTAAGTGAAAAAAAAAAAAGAAAAGATATAAAGGAGTAGAACATCAGACTGATTCTGAAGTAGTTGTTCATTTTATATTCAGTCCTTGCTYAAATGACCTCAGGTGAGATTCCACCTAACAAGCTGAATAAGACCTCCTGAGTTCCTTGCACCAAGTTTGGTTTATAATCATTATCAGCAAAATAGGTTTACCATTCCTTAAATAAAATTAAAAAATATATTAAGAACAGATAGCACAATTTTCCCCATGATTTATTTCAACAATGCCCACTGCCACAAGCAGTCTCTGTTTCATATTTTTATACCCTCGAGAATCACTGACAACAACCATGTCCATGGGCTTTGTTAAAGCCACCACCACATTTTAACCAACATATATATATACACATACCAGAAAYGCATACTTGTCTATCACTTGAATTACAGAATGAAATGGAATTTTGCTTGTTAAAGTGTGACCATGGTACACAACAGGTTCATTGTTTGAGCCATCCCAGCAGTCAATTTCCAGGCAACGACATCCTTTTAAGAGAGCACTTCAAAAGAACAAGAGAAACAATTTTACAATCAAAATAAAGATACCACACTTTCTTATACAAGTTACTGTATTTTTGATTACAAGCACATTGAATAATTACAAAAAAACCCTACCTTTTCATCACAAAAGAAAAGAAATCCTATAGAATTATACAGATATGGGACAAAGCTATATTTTCTGTGGTTTATCTTAGGCATGTTAGGTAATAAACTTCATTAGACCATTAAGGAGTAACACTGAATTATTTTGAATTCATTATCTGAATTACCTTCATTATCTGAATAACCTTCATTAAGAGACTAAAAACGAGGGTCAAAGATTTAAATAAAATCATAGAATCATAGAATCATAGAATCATTAAGGTTGGAAAAGACCTCTAAGATCATCGTGTCCAACCATCAACCCAGTACCCATGCCCACTAAACCATGTCCCGAAGCGCCACATCCACACTTTTTTTGAACACCTCCAGGGATGGTGACTCCACCACTTCCCTGGGCAGCCTGTTCCAATGCTTGACAACCTTTTTGGTGAAGAAATTTTTCCTAATATCCAATCTAAACCTCCCCTGGCGCAACTTGAGGCTATTTCCTCTCGTCCTATCGCTTGTTACTTGGCAGAAGAGACCAACACCCGCCTCTCTACAGCCTCCTTTCAGGTAGTTGTAGAGAGCAATAAGGTCTCCTCTCAGCCTCCTCTTCTCCAGGCTAAACAACCCCAGCTCCCTCAGCCGCTCCTCATAAGACCTGTTCTCCAGACCCTTTACCAGCCTCGTCACCCCTCTCTGGACACCTTCCAGCACCTCAATGTCCTTCTTGTAGTGAGGGGCCCAAAACTGAACACAGTATTCGAGGTGCGGCCTCACCAGTGCCGAGTACAGGGGCACAATCACCTCCCTACTCCTGCTGGCCACACTGTTTCTGATACAGGCCAGGATGCCGTTGGCCTTCTTGGCCACCTGGGCACACTGCAGGCTCATGTTCAGCCGGCTGTCGACCAGCACCCCCAGGTCCTTTTCYGCCGGGCAGCTTTCCAGCCACTCTTCCCCAAGCCTGTAGTGTTGCCTGGGTTGTTGTGACAAATAAATGAGAGCGAAGACGGAGACGGCGGTGGCTGTGCCGGGGTACCCAGCTCCCCCGAGACTGCGCCGAACGCGGACTGTTCTCCGCCGGGGAAAAGAAATCCGTGCTAGCAGAGGATGGTTTCGATCCATCGACCTCTGGGTTATGGGCCCAGCACGCTTCCGCTGCGCCACTCTGCTGCTCCAAATAATTCCAAATAATTTTGGAATGATGGCAAATTGTTGCTTAAAATAGAAAAACTGTTTGAAAGGGCCTTTTTAATTACTATTCCAGGATTTGTCTGCAAGTCTGAGAATCATTCGACTTAAAAATAACAGCATTGCACCTACAGAATCAGGTTATGCTTGGTCTTTACATAATTCAGTTGTTCTCCCCCCACCTTATTTCTAAGAGGGAGTGCAAAAGTTTCTCGGGTGCCTTAAACTTACTCTGTATTAATTTTTAATATGTTAATGACACCCCTTAAAGGTCTTAGGTTTCTAATATTTGGCTTGTTACTAATTTAAACATTTCTTGTAGACTATTTTACCTAATTACCAATCTGTCTTTTACATGCTGCCCTTTAGAATCATAGAATCGTTTAGGCTGGAAAAGACCTATAAGATCAAGTCCAACTGTTAACCTAGCACCRCTAAGTCCACCCCTAAACCATGTCCCTAAGCACCACATCTACRCGTCTTTTAAATACCTCCAGGGATGGTGACTCCACCACTTCCCTGGGCAGCCTGTTCCAATGCTTGACAACCTTTTTGGTGAAGAAATTTTTCCTAATATCCAATCTAAACCTCCCCTGGCGCAACTTGAGGCTATTTCCTCTCGTCCTATCGCTTGTTACTTGGCAGAAGAGACCAACACCCACCTCGCTACAGCCTCCTTTCAGGTAGTTGTAGAGAGCRATAAGGTCTCCTCTCAGCCTCCTTTTCTCCAGGCTAAACAACCCCAGCTCCCTCAGCCGCTCCTCATAAGACTTGTTCTCCAGACCCTTCACCAGTCTCGTCGCCCTTCTCTTGACACGCTCCAGCACCTCAACGTCTTTTTTGTAATGAGGGGCCTAAAACTGAACACAGTATTCAAGGTGCAGCCTCACCCGTGCTGAGTGCAGGGGGACAATCACTTCCCTGCTGCTGCTGGCCACACTATTTCTGATACGGGCCAGGATGCCGTTGGCCTTCTTGGCCACCTGGGCACACTGCAGGCTCATGTTCAGCCGGCTGTCGASCAGCACCCCCAGGTCCTTTTCCGCCGGGCAGCTTTCCAGMCACTCTTCCCCAAGCCTGTAGTGTTGCCTGGGGTTGTTGTGACCCAAGTGCAGGACCCAGCACTTGGTCTTGTTGACCCTCATACAATTGGCCGTGGCCCATCAGTCCAGCCTGTCCAGATCCCTCGGCCGAGCCTTCCTACCCTCAGGCAGATCAACACTCCCACCCAACTTGGTGTCATCTGCAAACTTACTGAGGGTGCACTCGATCCCCTCATCCAGATCATTGATAAAGACGTTAAACATAACTGGCCCCAATACTGAGCCCTGGGGAACACCACTTGTGAGCAGCTGCCAACTGGATTTCACTCCATTCACCACAGCTATTTGGGCCCGGCCATCCAGTCAGTTTTTTACCCAGCAAAGAGTACACCCATCCAAGCCATGAGTAGCCAGTTTCCGCAGGAGAATGCTATGGGAAACGGTGTTAAAGGCTTTACTAAAGTCTAGGCAGACAACAGCCTTTCCCTCATCCACTAAGTGGGTCACCCTGTCATAGAAGGAGATCAGGTTAGCCAAGCAGGACCTGCCTTTCATAAACCCATGCTGACTGGGCCTGATCCCCTGGTTGTCCTGTACATGCCACGTGATGGCACTCAAGATGATCTGCTCCGTAACCTTCCCCGGCACCGAGGTCAGAGCGACAGGCCTGTAGTTCACCAGATACCCCTTCCGGCCCTTCTTGTAGATGGGCGTCACATTTGCTAACTTCCAGTCAACTGGGACCTCTCCATTTATCTAGGACTGCTGATAAATGATGGAAAGTGGCTTGGTGAGCACTTCTGCCAGCTCCCTCAGTACCCTTGGRTGGATCCCATCTGGCCCCATAGACGTGTGTGTCTAAGCGGTGTAGCAGATCTCTAACCATGTCCCCTTGGATTATGGGGCTTCATTCTGCTCCCCGTCCCTGTCTTCCAGCTCGGGGGGCTGGGTACCCGGAGAACAACTGGTCTTACTATTAAAGACTGAGGCAAAGAARGCATTAAGTACCTCAGCCTTTTCCTCATCCTTTGTCACTATGTTTCCCCCCACATCCAGTAAAGGATGGGGATTCTCCTTAGCCCTCCTTTTGTTGCTAAAGTATTTATAGAAACATTTTTTATTGTCTTTTATGGCAGTAGCCAGATTAAGTTCTAGTTGGGCTTTGGCCCTTCTAATTTTCTCCCTGCATAACCTCACGACATCTTTATAGTCCTCCTGAGTTGCCTGCCCCTTCTTCCAAAGGTCATAAACTCTCCTTTTTTTCCTAAGTTCCAGCCAAAGCTCTCTGTTCAGCCAGGCTGGTCTTCTTCCCCGCTGGATCGTCTTTCAGCACATGGGGACAGCCTGCTCCTGCACCTTTAAGATYTCCTTCTTGAAGAATGTCCAGCCTTCCCGGACTCCTTTGCCCTTCAGGACTCTCTTCCAAGGGACTCTGTCAACCAGTGTCCCAAACAGGCCAAAGTCTGCCCTCCRGAAGTCCAAGGTAGCCATTCTGCTGACCCTCCTCCTTACTTCTCCAAGAATCGAAACCCTATCATTTTGTGATTGCTATGCCCAAGACGGCCTCCAACCATCACATCACCCACAAGTCTTTCTCTGTTCACAGACAACAGATCCAGTGGGACGCCTTCCCTAGTTGGCTCACTCACCAGCTGTGTCAGGAAGTTATCTTCCACACACTCCAGGAACCTCTTAGACTGTTTCCTCTCTGCTGTGTTGTATTTCCAGCAGACATCTAGTAAGTTGAAGTCACCCACGAGAACAAGGGTGGGTGAGATTGTGAGACTTCTCCCAGCTGCTTATAGAATATTTCATCTGCCTCTTCATCCTGKTTGGGTGGTCTATAACAGATTCCCACCATGATATCTGCCTTGTTGGCCTTCCCCCTGATTCTTACGCATAAACACCCGACTCTATTGTCACTGTCATTAAGCTCTAGACAATCAAAACACTCCCCAGAGCTACCCCACTGCCTCTCCTTCCTTGCCTATCCCTTCTGAAGAGTTTATAGACATCCATTGCAGCACTCCAGTTGTGCAAGACATCCCACCAKGTTTCCGTGATGGCAACTATATCATAGTTTTCCTACTGCACAATGGCTTCCAGCTCCTCCTGTTTGTTGCCCATGCTGCGTGCATTGGTGTAGATGCACTTCAGTTGGGCTATTGATCGCGCCACCTTTTTGTGAGTAGACACCCTAATTCCTGCATGACCATTCTCAGGCGTTTTACATGCTAATGATATCTCAAAGATGCTTCTAGCTTATTTTAGCATTTTATATTTTCCTTACACAAATAGTAGATAAAGAGAGAGGGGGTTTTATACCCTCTTCGCAATAACTTTAAGCAATGCAGTATTAATGTCATATCATTTTAAATACTGTTAGAAATAAATTCACTAGTGTTTCTGATGTTTGCAAGCCATTATAGAATATCCAGAGAACAACCAAAACAAAAAAAGTTCAGATAGATGATGGTCCCAACTGCTTTCACTTCACTAAAGTAGTACAAAGTAATAAGAATGCTGGGCACCTGTCTTCCAAATTCTTCATACTTTCTGTCCCCCTCTATACTGCCTTTATTACATAACCCATTTTCTCCCTCCCTGGTCATTTCTTCTAAACACGTCTCTGCAATAAAGCATCCTGGTTTCCTTCTCCTCTGGAGTTATATGTTGCACATTCAAAGACAAAATTTCTTCTCCCTCCTGGCTACTATAGCGCCCACTTTTGTTTTTGTTGTTGTTTCTAAACTGACTGCACTGCAACATACACTGACCACAGATACCCTTGACATACTCCACCGCGCTGTGCCCTTACGTCTTGTATTTTGATCAAATTAGAGTTTGCCCAGGAATTTTACATTTATTTCAGGGAGTTATTTATTTTTGCATGGCATGTTGAGACTAAAAACTGATTTAATCATATACTGTGCAGCATACTATAGGTTTCATTTGCTGTGAAGTAGATTTTTTGAGATGTAAGTGAAAAAATAGATTGTTTCCAGACTATGAACAGATGGTTTGGCAAATATATTGAAAAGTGTACACACAAAATAAAATACCACTCTCACATTTTCCACTTGTATCTGTGACGGTTTTGTTCCTTATTGCCAAGCAGGATTATATGTGATTATATATTCATTTAAAAAAAGCCAAAGAATGTTTAAAATACTAAAAAACAGTATCTAAATACCTGGTATATCCCCATAAATGACTGGGCCCTATTAGTTGGTCAGATATCAAGTAGGTGTTGTGAGAAGATGAAATAAAATAGTCACATAATGGGTGGTTCATATCTTGGTAGACGTTCCTGTGATCATTTTTAAATATCGAACAGTCTTCTGAGCTCATGTACCTTATAAATCCTTCAAATGACATCTGCCTTCTTTTCCTCACTGAACAAAAAAGAAAGCAAAAAATATCTGGTGTGAAGCTAAACTGACGGTTATATCTGTGTATTTCCACAATTTTTAATAGCCAATTCTGAACATTGCTAAAGGTTATACAACATAACACTTCCCTGCAATTTTAAAATTCTTAACAAACAGTATAAACACAAACATCAGATCTATGCAATTCTGGAGATGAATTGGTGTGGTTCAAAATCATAAGACATTATTATTCTTCTGTGGACACCAGTAAGAAGAGTTTGCAGTAGTCCTAATTAAATACAAAGGAAAATATTTGTTGTTGTTTAGTTTTGGAAAGTAATATGCCAGTCAATGCACAAGGAGAATCTTCTTTTCTCTGTAGAAAGAACAGGAATTGTTCTCCAAAATGTCAGTCAGAGACTGTCAAAATAATCTTGCAGAAACTATGATTCCTAGCATCAAATATATTCCTCAGTGGTGGAAAATTCCAAATAAATGGTGATGAAATAATGTTTAAATTAGAAGTATTTGAAATAAAAATAGTATCTTAACAAAATAAATGACTGCCCACAAAGATGAATTGCAAATCAAGCTTATTATATTACTTCATCTATAACAAAATGTGCTAATTGCCTCCATACCAGTGATAGTCATCCCATTTGTTTTGTTTTTAACTGATTTAATGACAAATAGATCCATTATACTGCCAACTGCTGCTCCAATGTAATGTTTCAAATGTAATAATTTTGCAAATGATATAATCTCAGAAGTCAGCTTTGCTTCAAAACATAACTTAGTTTGAATTAGTCAGGGATTTTGCCCAGTTCTGGCTGCAAAATAACCTTATTTTTGTCATCATAGTAGGCTAGTGATAATTAAGCAGTAAGTAATCCAAGAGTACTTTCTGTTAATGATAACTTAAAGTCAATGTATACAAACTTTTGACAAAAAAAAAAAAAAAAAAAAAACACCAAAACACTTATCTGACCTGTTAAGTCTTGATACAGCTGTAAGAATCATGATTTACAGGTTAGAGTTCCAATCATCAATCTTCAGTATATGTACAGGCTGAAAGTTTTATAGCTAAATGAGGATTTATTAAAATCATTCTGATGACAACACGAAGAAAATAATTATTTCTAAATTATACAGGTTTTTGAACCAGAAAACTTTGCAATGTTTTAAAATGCTAAACAGAAAATAAGGATGAAGGCCCTCCAGAGATCATACATGTATACACTGTTGTCCTTAACCATACAAATGTTATTCCTACCAGAAGTCTGTCGAAGCTATTCTTAAAGATTTCCATTGATGAAGAATTCACAGATATCCTAGTAATCCCATTTCAGCACTAAGTAACCTTATTGCTAGAACGTTTTGCATAATGTTTACTCTGAAATTTCCCTGCTGTCCAAAATATTTGTTCTGTTTTGTACTATTCCTCTCCYTTTTTTTCAGAGTCTTATACAAATACGAAAACTGCTATTATGCTTCCCCTCATTCCACTGCTTTCCAGAAGAAACAAGTTCAATTCACTGCATCTTTCTGTTTAGGTTAGGTTTTCTTAGACTTCTGATAATTTTCATTGTTTTTCTACAACTCTTTCCATCTGGTGAACTTCCTTATTGATGTKTGGTGCCCTAAACAGAACATAGTTTCTCTTTATTAAACTCCATCCTTCTTTTCTATATCATCAATTTGCCAAGATCACTTTGACTTCTAATCTTGTTCCCTATTATATTTGAAGTTCTGCTGTTAAATCTGAATTTAATAAAACTAATTTCTATTCCATCATCCAGCTTATCAATGACATAATTGAAATCTAGATCCCAACACAATGCTCAGTGAAACTGTAGATTGATGTAGCCTTTCATTTTGACTTTCATTTTAACTTCATTGATGACTAACTTCTCACAGTAATATTCCAATGAGTTGCTTATGTACCATGTAGTTATTTTGCCTGCTTCTTCAACTTGCTTTTTAGAATGCAAAACAGTGTTAAAAAGTATGATTTTTCTTCTATCCACCAGTGCTGTTACTCTCTAATAGAAGAAAACTGGATTCTATTTCTTCATGGAATGTCCTGACAAACTCTTACTCATCCTTACCATCTTAGAAGTGATTACACAGTCATTATTTGTTCTAGTTTTTTTTCTGCTGACTAGTGTGTAGTTCCTTGGATGTTCCCCTTCTAAAATAGATATTACATTTGATCTTTCCCAGTCTTTCAATTCATCATCCATTCTCCACGTGTTTTCAAAGGTAACCTGTATTAGCCAAGCTTGTTACAGTCAATTTTCTAAGAACTTATGGATTTGTCAGCCTGTCTTCACTGATCTGATTAAGTCATTTAAGCATGTCCTACCCTGTTTTTTCCATATTTTTGACTGTGATCTTACTCTGGCCTCATTAATAATATTAGCCACCTGACTGTACTTAGGTAGTGGGTCAAGAATTTACTTGGTCTTTCTTTTAACCAACATATTTGCAGAATGACTTATTGCTACCCTGACGACTCTTGATGGTTGTATCTTATTTAGTATCTTGACTTTTTTTATTTATCCAAATGCACATGTCATATTGTTTTATACTTATAGCAATAGGATTAAGTTTCTAGCTTCTGGGTCTTTAAAAAATGTTTTGAATTTGTTTACATGTTGTTCAAAACAGAATACATTTATGCTGTATGTTTTATCTATAATGAATTACATGAATTGTAGACTAAATTCCTTTGAAGAGAAGGCTTTTCATCAATAGTATCTGGTTTTCATTTCTGACTAATTTGTTTTTCATGTCCTATATATTTCTCTGTGGAATTACAAGTTGGGCTAGTAGCTCCTTTTTTTAATTATTATTATTTTATTTACTAACAATTCTAACATGATTTTTTTTTACATTTATCTTCTAAATTAGTGAAAAATACTGACTTTCCAAGGTTTTGCTTATTTTCTGAATTATTTTTGATKCTTTTCTGGCTGCTTTTGTCGTTGATAAAAGATAACTACAGTGTTCTCAAGAAGAGAAGTTATGTTTAGATAAATATGTTCATGACCATAATCCCATAAAGTGAAAACATTATAAAGTAAATTTGTGTTACTTTGTTAGCCAACATGTAAGCTCTTTGACTTCAGTAAAACGTTCAGCTCATGTCTCTAATCAATGGACTACAAATATTTGTATTTTTATACAGTTTATTAGAGGCCCTTGCATTAYATTGGCTTATAAATTTTTTTCTCAGGGATCTACAGTTGTTGCCCTTGAACTGCATACAACTAAAGCCACCATCATGTTTCTGGAGAACTACCAAAACTCCAAGCAAGTCTGTAAAATGATAAGACCTATCTGTAAGCAGGAAGAGATTGCCTTTGCACTAACAGTTCTGGCAGCCTATGCAGTTCTGTGAATTGAGATATGCAAAAGAGCATCACGTGAACATATATGGCATACCATCTGCTAAAATAAATTTTCAGAGATCTGATGTTTGGTAGAAGATATTATAGTTTTTAGAGTTTAAGATAAAAGAAGGCTTAATTTTTTATTATTGCTACTATTCGTTCACCCTTCTCTTAGCATTGGAGAAAACCTACTGGGTTTCTTTAGAAGTCTCTCTTATCTTTGTCTGATGAAGATACCAAAGCTAGTTAGAAATGGAAGGGGGTGCTTTTTAAGTTCTGAGGAATAGCACAGTCATACTATTTTCTGACCATTTACAGACAATTCTGCTTCGACATTAAAAGAAATGGGAATTAATCTCCATAACTATTCCGCTGCGAAAAGATACTTTCATCAAGACCTCACATTTCTTCCCTAGAGGAACCTCAGTCTTTTTCTCCATTAGGAATAGTTAGTGTGCACACATATCYATTTGTGTAGAAAGAAAAAGAGAAAGCAAGAAAAGATTTCTGTCTACTTGTAGCTTCTTGTTGTTTACAAAGTTCAATGCTTTTTTCTTGTCCTCTCCTTTTGGATAGTCTGGAATACAATTTGTTAACAATATTCTTCTTTTCCAAATATAATTTAAAAAAAAATGTTTTTCCCCATTCCTCCAGTTAAGGTAAATTCCAGCTCTGYCATACATACAAATACTGCGATATCAGAGAGGAATTATGGATATAACCTGAGTATTTGAAAGMATTGGATTACACTATATGCCTATGCTTTTTAGAGTTTATTACATTCTGATTTCTTATTTATCTTGGAACTTCTTTGAAAGTATTTTTCTTTCTTTATAGAAAGAAAAAATTAAAGTTTTCATAAGATGTTTGCTGACCTGGAGGGACTGAGTCCTGTGGAGGATCCATGCTGAGGCAGATGAACCAAGTAATAAGGAAGCAGTGGCAAAAGAAAAATGTGAGAAAGGTGGAGCAGCAGAAAGAAATCACTGTGCATTAGCCACAGCCTCCTGCAACACCTGTTTCCTCACTGAAGRGGCTGAGTACAACCTGCAGCAATGACAAGGTGGGAGGAGAGATGTCTGGACTGAAATGAAGACTAGGAAGTGGGGAGGAGAGGAGCCTGAACTGAAGTTGAGCCTGGGAAATGGGGAGAAAGGTGTTTTCCCTGTGTTTAAATGTTTGTGTTCTTTGTTTCCTAATAGCCAAATTAGTAATTAAATGTTTATGTTAATTGGCCAACAGAGATATTGAAATGGGTACAAATATGTGTGCTGGGAATTTTAGGGGTGAACTCATGAGAAATACTTGCAGAGACAAGGGTGTTACTATGCTATATTGGAAGAAGGAAGCTTTCAATAATTGTTAAAAGTATCAAATAATAACAGCMTCAAGGTAGACACATTATCAGATGGGATTTCATACTATGAAATTTGGCTACATAATGTCAGACTAAAACTTTTATATTCTAAGTGAACAGTAAAGACAGAAATATTTCCTTGGCTAAATAAGAATACAGTTATGCCTTTTCTAGTTTGAGTTTACATTCTAGGGAGTCTATTTTCCACCTGACCCGCACTTGTAACTAATACTGGTGCATACTGGAATAAAATAGCTGTCTGAACTGCAGTTTAGTTTTCTAAGGGCTTGTATCTCATGATTAATTGTCTTCTGGTGAAAGCTTTTCCTAAAACTGGGTATTTACACACCCTTTCACACATCTGAATTTTTGCGTCTCATAAATCCAGCTTAAGCCGTTGTCTTAATTGAAATTTTTAAGTCATCTTTCTTATTTCACACGATTTTTTATGAAATCAGTAGGAATGTGACTGCGGTCTCTACTCTGTTAAACTTGGTTTACATTGGCCAATAGGATCAAAAGTTCTCTCCTGCAAATGCATGCTCTCCCTCTTGCTCTCTCTCTCACACACACATGCACACACAAAAAACAAGTTTAAAAGAATGTATATCCTAGGAATAAATTGAAGATTTTTTTTTTATTCACAAATACATTCTAGATTTCTCATATTCTTTATCTGACAGATGCACCAAGCTTATATTGTTATTTACAAAGTAAGCAAGTAAGGATTCTATTTTTGACCTGGTTTTGTACTGCCTAGCAGGAAAATAGAGGCAGGAGGAGAGTCTTTGAATGGCATTACACTGTAAGTAATAGTGGGATGCACCTTCTTATCCTCACTGTGCCCCTAATCCTATCCATGCAAATACTGAATAACGAGCAACATTTTTTTAAAAAAAGATATATATACCAAGCTTAAAAAAATAAAGAGCATTTGGTTGGCATAAAATGTTTTCTTTAATCTCATTTAATGACTCAAGACTTCTATTCAAAATTAATAATAAAATGGAGAGATAATTGAATATTTGTGTRGAACAAAACTGACATTCGGATGTTAGTAAGACAAAACTGTCAGGTGTGAATCACATATTCACCACTTTTATGACCAATTCCATAAAATAATTCCTTCAACCAAAAATGCAAGCTTTAGCACACACACAAAAAAAATCTGCTRACGCATCATTTTGCTGTTAGGAATTTAAATTGTACAATATGTATTCCGTACTGTACCTRAACTAACTACAGCACCCTCAGAGAGTTAATTCAGAGTTATCTGGCTCAATAGCATTGAAAAGTCTTCTCTCTCTGCCCACAAATGTTAGGGATGCACTAAATGTTATAGACAGACTTAGAATCATAGAATCATAGAATCATTAAGGTTGGAAAAGACCTCTAAGATCATCAAGTCCAACCATCAACCCAGTACCCATGCCCACTAAACCATGTCCCGAAGCACCACATCCACACGTTTTTTGAACACCTCCAGGGATGGTGACTCCACTTCCCTGGGCAGCCTGTTCCTTATCAACATTGTATATAAAATCTAGTCACTGTTTTCATCTTAATCYTGACATACTAGTGCTATCAAGTTTATCAGATAATGGTTGTTACTATTAGCAAACCAGTCAATCAAGTGTCAAAATCTGCCCTTTTCCCTTTCTGCAACACACAGGACAAGGATGGCAGATGAGTCCAACAGATCATCCTGATGAAGAATATTCTATACCAAATTCAGAATGACGGTTACACAAAATGGTCTATCACAACACCATATGAATCAACTACCATGTCAATCATATCTGGAACTTTCCAATAAATACGTCTGAGTGGGACTATTAGCGCACTTAAAGGAGCGTGAACAATACAGCTATTATTTCATTCAGTAAGATTATTTCCAATTACAAGACAAACAATTTTATCACAGATGAAGAAACAAAAAAAAATTTGGCTCARCATCTGAAATTTAAACCAGACATTAAATTAAAACTATAGAAATTTCAGCTGATATTTACAAATGTGTTTTCTAACTGACTAAAGATTCTTCATTGTTTAACCACTTTATAGCTATTAAMTTTCCCATCAAAATAGATAACTCAAAACAAAAGGAACCTTTTAAACTGGTAACTTATTATATAATTAATTAGTAAACACATTAATTTTCAGAAAGAGTAGAATATATTCAAGAAAATATGTTCYCATTTAAAAGGCAAACTCAGAAAGTAATGGCATAAGGAATCAAAGTTTTTTTAGCCATTACTGGACAGTGAGTGACTCTTAATGAAACACCAAATGTCTTCTGTTTCTTGTTGAAAGAGTGATCCAGTTTCTTCTTTCCACCACAATGGGAATGATCGGCATAGATATTCCAGGGTTATTATCCCAAAAGGAAGATTTTCTCCTTCTTGGGTTTATTTTTCTTAACCAGTTATCAATTCCATCCATTATCAAAGACTGGGAACCAAAGGAAAATAACGAAGATAAACATCTGAAATTCATGTTCCACTGAACAAAGTAACAGCTTGCAATAAAATGCAGTTAGCTCTGATTTCCTTTTCTTAGCTTAGTTGCAAATTTTGCCTCAAGTTATGTTCAGTGAAACYCAGCAGAAATGTTACACCACAACTTGAAGCAGCCTTCAATAGCTGAGGAATACGCTTATGACAGATTTAACAAACCTCCACTTATCTCAGATTTCTCATGATTCAAAAAGGGTGATCAGGCACCTATGAAGATCTTACATACTGCTGCTTCTGCAAGAAAGTCAAGGGGACATACAAGTCTTTGGGTTTGAGGGGRAGGGGGTTTGCATTATCACTAAATGATTCAAGTGAGAGAAGACAGTATAATGAGCAGACAAGCAAAATGGCAGATAAGAACCCTAAGAAAAATAAAGTTAAAAATGGTTTGTAATGATCAACAGCAAGTTGAAGAACAGAATATATAGAAGGACAAGCGAAAAAGATAAATAAATGACAGAGAAGAGAGCAGATAAAGGAGAGCACCATGAAAATAAAGAAATTAAAACACAGAAAGAAAAAAATAATAAACATATAAAAAGTAAGACAAGGCTTTTAAAGTAATAAATGTAACAACTGTTTTTTGCATAATGATTTCAGAATATTATTTTGATTACTTTAAACACTCATCAAAATACAATTGGAGCTTTTCCTTAAAAAAAACAATGGCAACCACATACAAACCCTTCCATGGTAGCTAAACAAATAAGAAATTATGAGTTCTACAGGTATGCCTGACTCAATAGGAAGAAGAACACATTGGTTAGAAAAACATTTTGTCTGCAAAGTATTACTGAAATCTGGAAGAACCCAGCTAGAGCTCCAGATTCTAGGCTGAATTACCAGTGCTAGCTGCTTAGGTAGCTTCCTTCTACTGCAACAAGAACAATGTCATGGATCCACTGAGACAGAGTAAAAGTGAAATAGCATAAAAAGGAAACTGTAAAACTGCTTGTCAAAGTGTGGGCAGGCTGCAAGGGAGGAATATAGAAACACTGCTCAGGTATGATGAAATGGTGTTCAGAAAGCCAAAGTTCAACCAGAATTGAAACTGGCAAGGGACATCAGTGGCAACATGGAGCACTTTTACTGCTGCATTGGCTACGTTTTTAAAAATGAGTAAGTTGGCCTGCTGTTGAATAGGGCAGGTGGTTTAGTGATGATACACAGATAATGCTAAAGTACTCAGTGCTGCCTTTTTCTCAGTCATTATCAACAAGGTGTAGGCTTTGTGCCTACAGACAAGGTTCAAGGAGAAAAGAAACTACCAGCAGATAGAGATGAAGATAAAACAGAGATTTTTGGAGAGAACTCAAAACATAAAAGTCCACGGGACCAAATGAGGTGCATTTGAGAGTGTTAAGACTGTTGGCTGATATCATTGCAAAGCCATTCTTTGTCATCTTTGAAAGGCCATAGGGATCAGGGGAGGCCCTCATGACTGGAGTAGAACAAATGTTGTACTCATTTTTGAAAAGGGCAAGGACTTTCTGCGCTCACAGCCCAGAAAGCCAACTGTATCCTGAGCTGCATCAAAAGAAGTGTGGCCAGCAGATGGAGGGAGGTGATTCTGCCCTTCTACTCTGCTCTGGTGAGACCCCACCTGGAGTCCTGCATCCAATGCTGAACCCCTGTTGGAGCGGGTCCAGAGGAGGGCCACAAAAATTATCAGGGGGTTGGAACACCTCTGCTATGAGGAAACCCTGAGACAGTTGGGGTTATTTAGCCTGGAGAAGAGAAGGCTCCAAGACCTTATTGCGGCCTATCAGTACTTAAAGGGGGCTTATAAGAAAGATGAGGACAAACTTTTCAGTAGGGCCTGTTGCGATAGGACAAGGGGTAATGGTTTTAAACTAAAAGAGGGTAGATTCAGACTAGATATAAGGAAGAAATTTTTTATTATAAGGTTGGTGAAACACTGGAACAGGTTGCCCAGAGAGGTGGTAGATGCCCCATCCCTGGAAACATTCAAGGTCAGGTTGGATGGGGCTCTGAGCAACCTGATCCGGTTGATGTCCCTGCTCATTGCAGCAGGGTTGGACTAGATGACCTTTAAAGGTGCCTTCCAACCCAAACTAGTCTATGATTCTATGATTCTATGATTCAATTCAGGGAACTACAGGTTGGCCAGCCTCAGTTTCATCCCTGGGAAAATCATGGTGCAAGAACTCTTGGAAGACATTTTTGGACACATGAAGGAGGCTGTGGATCTCTGTCCTTAGGGGTTTTCAAGTTTTGACTGAAAAAAAAGCCCTGAGAAACCTATTCTGAATTCAGTGTTAGCCTTGCTTTGAGCAGAAGGCTGGAGTAGCTGCCCTCCTGAGACCCCTTTCCATCTGAACAGTTCCATGATTCTGTGATAGTAGAAGTCTGTGTTTAGAGACCTACTCTTAGAAGCTGATCAGAGAACAAAATGGAAATGGCRTATCAGATTGGGAGAGCATAAATAATTAATTATAGCTTTAACCCCAGTAACATGGATAATGACATCACTAGTCACATGATGGGACAGATTAATAACCAGACTCCATGCCCACTGAAGATGCTGAGGATCCACCACGTTTGCAAGACTGCTTCAATGAATCCCTGATATCGTTACCAATCATATCCAACTGAGGGCAAACCAGAGTGTAACTGTCTAAGKTTTCAGTCTTTCTCAGTAAAGAAAAAGAGATATAACATTCTCAGTAGATATACCCTTAGAAGTTGTTCCTCTGTGAAATCTCTGTTATTAGATTACTTCTACATTTAAACTTTCTGCCATATGACACTCAAATACAGACATACCAACTGCAAAAAGTATGATTCATGGAGAGCATTCTATTAAAACAAACTGTAGATTTAAATAATACAAAATGGAAGTATTATATCAAACTCTAGTAGCACATATTCTTTCCATTTATAAGATAAACTTTAAGCAAAAAGCTCTACTATATCAATAATGCTGCAACAATTAACATGACCCCCAAGTAGGATTAGAACAATCTTGGTTGTAAAATATGCTTTGAAATGCAATGGGTTTAACTAAACTTCTTTTCACTTTGTTGTGATTGTGGATCACAGTACTGAGTAGTTAAACCAAACTAAATTACATAACATTAAATTCTGACATTTTCTAGTCTTCAAAAATGCTGTCCTCAGTCTTCAGATTTTAATACTGAAAATTAAAAAAATAATAATTCATCCATTATTACTGATTTAATTATGGTTTGTTTCCTCCAAGAGAAATATCCTGTGCTGAACAGTTGCTAACAAAACATAATTTCTATTTTTTTATCTTTGTAACCCAATATTTATATTCCTCTAATTAATTAAGCAAAATTATTTTTAAACACTTAGCTAAACAAAAATAATTCAGTCTGGCTTCCTAATAATGGTCATTCACGTGTTTTAGTGGGCATTAAAAGGATTTAGTGCAGTTTATATTAGCTCATCTACTGTATGAAAATCATATTTTGTTTTAAGCAATCTACATACAGGTTTTGGACCAGTCTGTCACAACAAGGAATAAGAAGGATGGATCTGGTAAGATGTAATATGCTATCACTGAGCAATAGGCTGTGTAAATTTATTGTCCTTTATTAATGGTTTCTTGTATTATTACATTAACAATGTTTAAACATCTGAATTTCAAAAAATCAACATTTTGTACAAGTGCTTACAAAATATATTATAAAACATACATAATTATAATATAATTGCTTACATTAGTTTTCTTTAAAATGTTCAACCTGCATAGATGAGTATTCAAAAATATAAACACAGTCACTGATGGAAGCACAATAAATAAGAGCTAGAAATCAAATACTTGAACTATGCATACCTTCTTCAATGGGTTCATACTTCAAAATGATTTCTAAGGCAGTTGTTTCACACGCTTCAGTTTCATATTGTTCTTTTCTGAGAAATTCAATGAGCTCGGTGTCAGCTAGAGTTTTGTTGTTTGGAGAGTAAGCACAGAAAAGTTCATGAAATTCAGGTCTGTGTACAATAGTTCGATAAATTGCCCTGAAGTCTTCTATGTTAATCGCATGTGCCTTCCTTTTGTCAACTGTTTTCTGAAAAAAAAAATCAAAAAATCAAAACAGTGAATACAAAGATATGCAATGGTAGAAAGATACACACAAAACCCTCTGTTATAACTGATCATAAGAGTGAGAACAAYAGAGAAATTATCAAATTATATTCTTCTACTTCTATATGCAACTTTTARATTTGACTTTGTGTGTTAAAAATATTTTATACAAATTAAAATGTACCATATAACATAATTAGCATCTAAGTAATTAAAATAAACAGCTATGTAACATATACGCAATATTAAAATACATTATATAAAGCCTCTAAAATGCTATGCAGTAAAATAAATCTGAAGCATAAAAATTATCGAGTGGAAAATATATTTAATATAATACCTCTCCAACAACAATTTAAACCATATTGTAAATACTGTCAGTTAAATTTACATAAAACATACAGCAAACAATAATCTAAAAAATGAAATAAAGATGACCAAATTATCATGAGATCCAAGTCTTTTAGTATATCAAATAAGAAACACTATCAAAGGTTGGAGACAAGATACTTTAGAATAACCTATGACATCGTGTTCTATTCTTACCAAGCCAGAATGTTTAACTCAGATTAATTATTCATACTTTCAGGATTCTTAAACTGTAAGCTTGTTTTCATAGATTTTACAAAATGTTAGCACGTTAATTAATTTCAGTGTTTCAGTATAAAAGCCACTAGAAAAATCAAAAGGGCAAAAGAATTTGAGTAGAATAATACTTTTTTACCATTTCTGCCATTTACATTTTTTCAGGCTTGACAATTTTATTTATTTCTACACAAAATATGTAATTGTGCGTATGAAATATAGAWGTTTCTAACAGTTTAGCTTGTATTATTCTTAAAAGTTGCCAAATTAAGAGAAACTTTGGAAATTTACAGACAAAATTACTCACAAAAGTCATAAATAAATGGCAGCTCATTGCCTCATTGATTATCACTGTAAGCTGATAAAAATTCATAATTGTTGGGTCCTTAAACTGAGAGACTACCAAGGAGGATAAATTTCAGCATCTAATAACATGGCACCTACTATGGTTATTAGAGCTTCCCCAAAAGTGTCCATAAACAGAAAATGGCTTATTTGAGCTTTGGCTGCTCTTTGATAGATACTTTTGATTRCTACTAAATTAGATTAGTTTTGAGGAGACACCATAAAAACTAAAAGCCTAATGATACATTACCGGCTTCTTCCCATGCAGTACAGTTCCTACTAAGAGATGTCTGAATAAGTACAACAATAAAAGTAAAAATATATTAGATAACCAAAACAAGTACAAAAGTACATTTCATGAGGAGTTCTGGACAAAAATTTTACAAATCAGTACTTAAGTATTTGCTTTGAGTTTGTGAAAGAGTATTGTAACCATAATTTTTAACAAAAATCACCAGCAAGAAAATAATTCAGTAAAAATGCTAATAATATGCATTGTATTATGGCCTGAGAAATCCCACATCTAAGACTGATATCCTCAAACTAATTTTTAAGATCTTTAAGAAAACTGCAGATTTACTCATAAATGTCAAATAGAAAAAGAAAATACCAACTTATTTTGGAATTAAACAAACTATCAGGAGTTGGGACACAGGTATTGGCACAAAGTGAAGCTGGGCAAAAAACCTAAATTTTCTGTCTCACTTGCCTCTTGATGAAATACAGGCAATAATACTATACAGGAGAGCTTTTCAAATTAAAGTTATGAAAATCATGTCGATATGAAAAAAAAGATTGTTATAAAATTTTTGTTGATAGATTTTTATTATTCTTATTTTTATTAATGCACATCAAATCTTTGCTATTCAGAAAAAGAAGTATCTTGACAAAGACTTAGTCTTGAGAGGAATTATATGAATATGTGTTATTCCTTAAAAATCTTAAYGTTCATAATTCTGATATTGCTCAAAGGAGCATTACAGTAAAACAAATTCAAACAGAATAGATAAGAAAAAGGCAGATTATTCTTTAAAAACTATGTTTTCTATAAAATTGATTTTGTCAAGTATAACCATTCAATTAACTGTTGATGTGTAATTACTGACAATTATGCCAGTAAGATTTTCTTCCAGACTGCTTTGCATTTTTATGTACTATAATACTGATGAAAAATTTGAGCCCCAAAACTATTGAAAATACTCAAATCTTTCTCAAATAGCAAATAYCTAACTGTCCTGCTAGAAATAACTAGATCAGACTGTTGAGTTCTTTATATTGTTAAATATAACTAGATCAGACTATGCAGTTCACTTCCTCAAATAATTACTCTCTTATCTACCCACAACTGATCATCTCTCTCAAATTTCTGTCAGAAAGAAAAATAGGTGGAAAATACAGGAAACAATGAGAAATAGTTTCAAGTTCTCATGAGATTCTCAAGGTTGGCAATTCTCTCAATGCAGTGCAAGTTCAAAAACTACAGGCAGCCTCTTTAGCAAGGGTTGAGTTCACGCTGCTGGTTTTACCTTGGCTCGACAAGGCACAGAACAATGAGAGAGGAATAAGATAGAGCAAAGAAATCCTGATGCCTTCCCTCTGCCTGCCTGCCTGCCTGCGTGCCAGCATGATGTGACCTAAAATTTCTGRTTTGCCATAATTAATTCTCCCCTGTCGAATCTGGACAGAATCAGCCAGCTGATTACAAAATTCTCAAAGAAATCACATATATATATCTAGCCACTTGACTTCATTCCCTTAGGAAAACAGCTTTACCAAACAGCTGGTATCATTTTACATTTTGGTAAAAAAAATGAGCTAAAAGGAAAAATCATACATCTTTTCAATAATTACTAGAGGGGACCTGAAGAACATGAAATTCCAATATGTCCAAAGGCACTCAGTTTTGCAGTATTTGCTCACAGGGACTGCACCCACTTGATGGTAGTTTGTTTACCTACATTAAATTAACTTATTAGTAAGTCCAACTTCTAGCTGTATCATGTAACCTTCATAGAAATCTCTTAAATGTTGCCATATCTCAAGGCCATATCCTTCCCCAGGGGTTAGAGTGCAATTACCATTCATTCAGGCACACCTCTTAAATACTTCAAAGGAGAGGTATAGAGGAAAATTGAATGAACAAGCGTGCTGGATCTATGTTGACCTGAAGCCTGAGCAGATCAGACAACTCCATATTGTCCTTCTGGCAAAAGGATTTTTAGGAAGTCACTGTAATGGCTCTGCCCAGCATCAGACAGGTATGTCTGGGCTCGTTAACTTGATCACAGAAGCAGCTGGATGGGATGAAACCAGAATATTTTTTCTCAAGTGAGGCCTTGTTAGAAAAAGGTTGGGAATGAAGACCTACATATTTTCCATCACCCTACACTATTTTGGTTTGGTGAAGAGATGATGGTAATGCAACGACTCAGTTATCTATTTTACACAGGAAAAAAAAGACCTGAACAAGGCAAATTATTTGCTGATTTAGCACACCCTATTAGCATGAAATTCACTTCTCAAAACATTAATTTTAAAAAGTCAGCAAATATAAGGCACTTACATAGCTGGACTTCTAAATGTATTTAATTGTTTAATCTACATATTCCTCACCTTGAAAATATGTTTTACATGTGCGAAATCAAAAGACATTTGCAGTTTTTCAAGCAGCTTCATTGTGCTATTTAAATCAATCTTCCCAGTCCTGAACTCATTCTGAATGATGGACAAAAACCACGTATGAGAGATCAGGTTAAGGAAACTTCTGGTCCGTGTCATTGCCTTTTAATAGCGGAGGAGGGGGAGAAGTTTAATTTTTTTAAACCTAAAAAGYTTGCACTTTGCTTTTCCCATACTCTTCTGATTTCTGATAATGCAGTAAGCTCTGAGGCACGCAGGAAGACATTTTTGCTCCACGCCCAGAGACGCTGAGGGCAAAGGTGACAAAAAGGGCCAGAGAAAGAGAAGGGGAGGGTGTGAAGGAAAACAAGGGGTGGTCAGGGTGAAGAAAGGGGTGCAGTGCGAGGAGGGAAATGTGGGGAGGCTGAGGGGATTCAGCAGCTGTGGSAAATGGCAGGAAGAGGAGTGCCAACAAAAAGCCGCAAGGAGGTGAGGGCACCCAGCATTGCGCCCACCCGACCAGCCTCAGCAGGCCCCGGCTGGACGAGGCCAGACCCAGCTGGACGGGCTGCCCCTGGCCCTCCCCTGCCACCCAGCTGGGGGTCCGTGTGTGYGCAGGCCGGGCCCAGGCCTGGGGGGGGAAGGGGCACGCAGGGGGAGGTCACACAGCGGCAGTTGTCGCAGGGCAAGGAGGGGAGAGGAGAGAAGGAGGAGGAGGCAGAGCAGGAGGAGGATATCTGTTCTCCTCCATGGTGGCTCCGCATCACCTGCTCTGGTCTCTTCACTGTGGTGGCATTGGCAGCGTTTGGCAGGACATCACCTCAGCTTGCTCCAGTTCCCGGCGGGGCCCTTTCCCTTCCCTCGCACCCCCACACCCCTGCCAGGACGCCCGGCACCCTCTCAGCACGGCCCCCACCCTCGGCCCCCCACCGGCGCTGCTCCGGGTGCCATTGTGAGGTCACAGACTGCGGGGTCCCAGCGCGGGCCCCTTCCCGCCACCGCTCCTCCCCACCCCTGCCACCACCCTGTGCCTTTTCCCTCCCGCGCAAAGCGGCCCACGTGCCCTCGCCTCTAGTCACCCACCCTCTGGGTAGCCCTCGCCCCCAGCATGTGCGCCAAGCGGGAGCTGTGCGAGGCGGAGAAGGTGTCCCTCATTTGCGGCCTGCTGCGCCAGTCCCCTCCTGGGGAGTTCGGCCAGGTGGTCCGGGACATCTCTGCTCTGGTCCAAGACGACAAGCTGGTGAGGCGGGAGGCTGCCCGCGTGGGGGCCTGTCACAACAAGAACAATTTCACCCCCATCCAAATAAACAGGCGCACTGTGCTACTGACCCACTACAACGACTTAGGGGGAAACCGCTTCTTTGACCCTCAGGACAAATTCTCTTTTGAGTTTGACCACCTGCGTGGTGTAACCAGCAAACCCCAGCTGCACGGTGTGATGCTAGATGAGGGGGAGCTGTGGCGAGAGGCCCTCCACAAGGGCTTGAAGGCCTATGTGAGCTGCCACTTTCCTGTAGGGAACTGCTGTGTGTTCAAAAAAAGCCTGGGGAAGAGGCAGATGTTTGTGGCCTGCATTGAGGCTCATCAGTACCAGCCTTCAAATCACTGGAACAGCCTTTGGAAGTCAGACTGGACTTTTGCCCTGACTCCATTTACCACTCAAGTTACAGGGATCTTTCTCCTCCAGATACACTACTTCAGAGGTGCCAACCTCCATGTAACTGTCAGCAAGTCTGTGAGTGAGACTCTAAACGTGATAGACCAAAGCCAGTTTGCCACAGATTTTGTGAAATTTGTGAAAGCTGAGGACACCAAGTTTCACGTTGCCATTCTGGAAAACGTTAAGGCTTTGTCAGAGGATATATGGGGAAAAAACCTGCGGAGGAAACTCCCTGTTACTCGCACTTTTATGAACTGGAATAAACTATTGAATAATCAGCATCTGAACACCAATGTCTCCAATACAGAAGTGCCTCACTGCTTACTGAAACACACTATTTGATATGGTGGCCTAAATAAAAAAAAAGGAAGAAAAAGACAAAACGGGGGTGTTTAGTTGATTTATTTCTGGATTACTGAGGAGAGTGCAGAAACAGTCATCAGTCAGTCACCACTTTGAAAATAATTCAGGTCTGTAGTGACTGAAAATAATTTGCTGCGGTTTTTTATTTCCTTCATGTACTTTTCAACTGCTTCTAGAGGTACTAGTAATGGTCACTGTCAAAGGCAGTACAGTGCTACAGGTGACCCAGCAAGCAAACTCTTACTTTCCTTTGTAATTTTACCCAATATTATATTTACTTATGTAACTTCCTACTATATGTAGCATTGGTTATAAGGAAATGGGTAAGGTAGGTTGGCAAAGATATTGAGGCATTATTTCTAGATTTTTTCATTGATACTGAAACCCAGGAAATTCAGCCTTCAGGCTTTCCATGTGCATACCTCTCTGTATGCACAAGAGGCACCCCTAACAGAGTCACATGAACAAAGGGAGATCAGTACACAGGAGGAGTAAATTTCTTATAGCTAGTGCAGAAGACATTTCAGGACTGACCAGGGATGTATGCTGGGTGTTGCAGCACTACAGAAAAAAGCAATGCTACTTCCCTTTTCCCAGTGTTTGTTACAAATGCCAAAGGAAAGTATGTGATTTTGTTTTACTTTCAAACTATGACAGTGATGCTTTGCTAACATGTTTATTACAATAAATGAAATGCCTACCACACTTGCTGTTTTCTGTAAACATACCTTTTAATTAGTTTTATTAGAAACAAACTTTAATTTCGAGCAGTAATGTAAACACTAAACTTTCTAAAAACGTTGATGTGAACATTTAGACATTATTCATATAAATATTAGATGTTTTCAATGTCATCATAAGATTTTGCTTTTGTTCATCACTGCTGATGGCAATTACATTGTCACATGGGTTGAACATGCCACTGATCAGTGGCTTTATACTTCAGTGCTCAGACTGGCCATGATTGCTTTCATTGTCTTTGTTTTAAAATGTAATAAAGAACTATGCATTGTTATGGTTTTGGGGATAACCAACATTGTGCAAAAATGACATCTTCAGATTACTCKTCTGATGCAAAATAAAGATTTTGCATGTGTATTCACACCTGATTTGGSAGGTTCCTTACTCTATACATATAGATAAGATAATTAATTAGGCAGAGAAACCAATAACAAAAAGGTGTCTAATATAAAAACCATCATTCTATATTGTTGATGACAAAGTCATATGCTCAATTTTTATTTATAAACATACTAATTTACAAAGCCTTACTGCAGAAGACGAGGTTGTAGTGTTGCCAATATTTGAATGAAACAGAAATAAATGAAATAGTTCCTTTGATATATACTGAATTTCTTCAGATTTGCATTGACTAGAGCACATTTTTCATCTGGTTGTCCATCTTTATGGTCACTCAGCACAAAGATGCTGGGAGTGTTGTACTAATTTATGTGCAGAAAGGTGCTCATCACAAAGGGTTTCCTTCCCGCAACAGAAAGCAGTCTCTTGACAATGCCTTTTACAGATGCCCATTTGTTAGAGAATCTGCACCATGCACTTGAAGAGGGAGAAGGATGGAGCATGGAGACCATTTTCTGTGCTCCTTTGGTTCTTCACAGAAAGCTGCATTACCTWTGGGTCATTCTCTTTTCAGCCCATAACTGCTACTGAGATCCGTCCAACAGCAATCCAGCCCTTTTAGTGCCTATGTTGCTGCTGGAGACTATTCAGTGAGCAAGCAGCTGTCTTTACATGGTATTTATTTGAATATGTGATTATTTCTTTATTGAAAATAAGAGTAATTTTATTAAAAATGTTATGCAACCCAGGGCTGCTATAATGAAGATGGCATGTTGTGAGTGTAGCTC
Source organism: Oceanodroma leucorhoa (assembly GCA_030449065.1). Lineage (NCBI taxonomy): Eukaryota > Metazoa > Chordata > Aves > Procellariiformes > Oceanodroma > Oceanodroma leucorhoa. The sequence continues at coordinate 2,024,347 of JASVER010000068.1, forward strand.
ATGTCTGCAGTACAGAATAATAGATGAAATTTTGGACATAAATTTAAGTGCTAACAGAAATGGGGACATAGCACTAGAAATTCTGGATTATGAAAAAAACACTTTATTCAAACACAAATATTGAACATGTACTAACAATTAGGAACAGTAGGGAACAATGGAGAAGACTAACTAGTTAGATGACTTTCGGTTTCAACATTCATTCAACCAGGTCAATCCCTTATGAGATGCAAATATATGACATTTTGCAATATACTGTTCTGTAGAATTAAATTCTCTTCTTTAAAATGCAGTTTCTATACAGCAAAACTGTAGCAAGGAGTGCAACAATAAAAACATTTAATATTGTAGGATTAGGTAGTTTCCTATCTTCCCTATCAGTCTACGTTTATGAACTTTCCATTTTCCTTCAATTTCCTTTCTCTGTAAAAGAGGGATTCTGTGATATCAGAATCTGCAACATAAGCTGCTCAGAGGGATGGAGTTTGGGCAGAGTAAACGTTCTGATCTGGCTAAAAACACTTAATCATTTTTTGCGAGGCCTATGAAATTAATCTGGAAAAGGTAATTACAATGCAGGCTTTGTCAATTTTCCCTCTACATTTTCCATGASGGGCTTGGAATTTTTTTTGCTTTTGGAAAGTTGAAACTTGGGGAGGAATAAACATTATGAAAAGAAAGCAAAAGTGTACAACTCCACTGAAAACTTTATTGAACTTTTACATATACACTTTTGTGACTCTGAATATGTTTGAGATTTAGTCGCAACTTACTCTTTTGCCTATACCAGAATTTTTTTGTTGTATAGGGAATACATTCCAACTCACGTTATCTGTATTCCTAAAATCCCCCTCCTTTTCTATCTACTGCTTTGAAAATCTTTCACATTCTTACAGCTGCCTGTGAATCCATCTCTTTATATTAGCATCAGTAACCTGTATTTTGAGAAGAGAAAAGAAGAATAGGCATATATAACTAAAATAAAAAATAAGTTGTCAAACTGTATCTTACAATAGGTTTCTACTGCAGCCAGGAGTATAGCATACCTAGAATTGAAGCTATATCTACCTATTTATAATCACAACTATCTACTGTGAAAGACTTGCTTTGGGCCTGCAAAAATACATTATCATCAATTATATTTCTGTAATATGCTTGCAATACTGCTTTCTCCTTCTTCTTATTTTTGGTTTTTATTGAGTGGCCATGGTTATTTATCTCAAGGAGAAGATCACCTACTCTATTAGTTCAGAACATTTACATGATGAGATGTAATTTTCTTTCAAAATAAAATGTGAATTTTGTTGAAACTCTGCTGCTCCATTTACAGGCTTGCAGACACATTGGAATCGTAAAATTGGTACAAAGGTACCTGAGCCAAATTGGCTCAGATTTTTGATTTCTGAAAATAATTTTGTATCTACCATTAATTGTTGCTGCAAAGAAAATTATCATTTTTATTACACCAGCAACATTAGAGCTTAGCTTGGACTTCATTGCCAGCTTCCAGCTGCATTAAAGTTGGAAGAAAATCAACACTTGATATTAGTATTTGGATTGAATATTTAATGTTCACATTATAAAGTTCGCTTCATGTTTTGCTAGTACTGCAGCAGGTGGAAAACCTATCAAAATGAGGACACTTTTAGCAAAAAAAAGTTTCATCATTTCATTTTCAAATCTATGTGTTGAATTAAAAGCAATTTCTTTGTAGCTTCAGAATAGATAGACAAATCTTTAACAGGCTCAAGTTATCTGTTGGCAAAAAGCAAGGTCTGTCCATACTCCTAGTCATTGGAAGAAATTCATGTTTTCCCCCTTACATTCTCCAAAAACGATACTAATTATTTCTTTGCTTCATTCATGGAATGAAAAAGACGATACTGTAAAAAAAACCACCTCTGCTACTATGTTTTCYAGGCTGTAGTCTGTATTAAAATCTCCACTGTATTCATTACTCCCTACTCCTTATCAAGTTGTGGAGAAGAAAGGAAAACATGATTTTGAAACAGAGGAAATAAAAGTGAAGGAAATACAAAGAACGTTTTGTCAAGTGTGTATCTCTCACTGATTTCAAATAATCAATGCATTAATGCTCCAGTTACAGTAATACCAAATTCAAGGATTATTTTCCCTTCTACAGTAAGAATGGTTTAAAATGTTCAACAAATCTGAAAAAGTGGCTTTATTACATTCCAAGTGTAAGATATTTTCCAAGTCTGTATGTCAGTATGCCGCTCTTACACAAGTAGTGGATTTTGTAATTCTTTTTAATGAAAGCTTTGGAGTTATTAAAAATGTGGAGGGGTTTCAAAAAGTCACTATTTCAAAAATTAACTATTATGAATTATTCAAAGCCTAGTATCCTGGGATTCTCCAAAGTTACAAGAGGTATTTGTTATATTAACACTTAGGAATTGCCACCATACAAAACTGAGGGAATAAGAGACCTAATAATAATTAAAACAGATCATCCATGTTATATTAAGTTGTTTATATAACAGATTATATTTGAATAGAACAGGAACTACCACACATCCTTAAATTCATATCCAGAAAATATCCTGAGATTGTGGGATCCTAATAATAGGATCTGCTTGGTTTTGGTAGGATTTTTTTATATTACTGTTATATTACACATTTGGAAGAAAAGGGAGTGTGGGTCTCAGCTTTTTTCTAAATGTAGGTATAGGCCTTTCAGTCCCAAATATTTATACATAATTAAAGATTTGTATTTCCTATTTGTTTGCTAAGGAACATATCAACTCTTATATACACTGCTTCTGAAATAGCATTCATAACTGCTGTCTTGGTAACAAGAGCAGCTGAGAGCCTTTCTAAATATTCTTCCAGAACCAGAAGGCTAAAAGTTTAAAGTCTGTATGGCAATAATCATAACCATCTTTTCAAAGTGTGCTGACAGTGATAAAACATTCGAGTTTTAAAACGGACCTTTATAAGGGCTCTACCTATGTGTCTCACCAGAATTGCATATGAGACAGATGTCTCTCCTTAGGGGAATGGAAGCCGAGTGTCTAGTATGAYGTTAGAGGTGAACTAGCAACCTGGAGCAGGAGGGGTAAGGGAAAGGGCATAAGTAGGGGGATGTTCAAGAAAAATGTGAATAAGGCACATTCACAATTGGAGAAAGGAAGAAAAAAAGAGACGAGTATTATAATTCCACTGTTCTGGAAGTTGAGGAGACTGTCCAGAAGAGTAGGACTGAAATCTTAGCTCCCCCACTGTCTTTCTTTCCTTAACTTTTTGGGGAAGTCACATGGATCTAAATTYCTACAGATTTCAAATCAGTACTCTGGTATATGAAATCTTCAGTCTTTCTGTGCCCAGGAAAGCTAACAGTTCTTCCTGATCTCATAGGTATCCTATGAGAACGCATTAAAATGGTGAATAAATAATACAATAGTTGGCTGTTAATAACTCAGATAGGGAATAATTTAATCATATGTGATATGTGTGCAAAGTAACCATGATCCCAAGTGAAACTCTCTTATAGTTAATACAAGTTTGTTTCACAAAATGAAAAAGCATTAAGAAACAGGAARTTTTCTATCCTGATTGAAAGTTAGAATTACAAACCTACATCCTCAAGCACACTGCTGTGTTCTCATATCTTTCTTTACCAGCAAAGCCTCACGATCTACCTACAYATATCACAGATCAGTGCACCAGCCCTTGCAAACCTACAGCTACTTAGGTGGGCTCATCTGAAGCTTCACTGGCAGAGACCTCCTGTCTCAGGTAGGAACAGTCCTCAGGGGCAGACTGGTGGTAAAGCAAGTGTTCAAAAGTCTTTGTTTATTCTTAAACGCATATTGTTTGTTCTTAAACACAAGAAGTTTAGAGGCCCGGGGAAGACAAGAAGACATTGAGTACAGTGYTGATCATGTAATTTCACTGTTATCTGACTACTGAGACATAGTCTGTCCACCGAGGAGTTAGACTTTAACCCAAATGCATGATGCAGACCATACTAAGTCCTATACACASAAACAAGATGAAAATATGAGTTTGTGTTCATAGTCATGCATGTTCATGACTGGAGACTGTCACAGTGGCCCATTCTGACATTAGTCCTCCAGTCATTCTGCCTGGGCACATGGTGGACTGCTCATTTCCTATGACTCATTTTTTGCCCACATGCCCACATTTCTTTCCCTTGGAAGTGAATGTGTAGTTTGGGATTCTGTGCTGACAGGAGGTTGGGACACGACTTGGGAATGTATCCAGATCTGGGAATTCACTGGCTGAAAGAGTCTGAGTTCCTCAAAGGGTTRAGAAAAATAGATATTCACCCTGCAAGCCACTTCTCTTTGACTGGGGAATTGACAGCTGTCTCCTAAAGAGTGCTTTCAGTGGAAAAAACTGGGTCCAAACATATGTCTTTGGTTTCAGATAGAAATACTTTCTGTCTGGAATGAGATAACCAAAAGGAAGGTGAAGATGTATGAATTATTAGAGATATTTTTTTTTCACCTTGTGGAGTTTTGGGGGTTTTTTACCTTGCACTGAAAATACCATTAAAGAATGCCCTCTGTGAAGCTCACCACTCAGAAGTCAGACTCAGAGTGAAAAATAGAAACTCTTGTATATGCCTTTAACAGCTGTGTTGTCCTGTAGGTATCAGGAAGTAATTAGGACTCCATTGATCTTGAAGAAAGTGCCATAGATAACTTACCTTTAAAACCAGGTATATTCCAAGTCATAAAGTTTCCTTATGCTATCTTTCTTGCTTTATAGCATTCAACARATGAGAAAAGGCATTTTTTGTTTCTAATGCGTATGAGTTCATTAGTAAATAACKTCTACAAATCCCTGTGATTATTTCTGAGAAAAACATTTTTGCCAGTTCACTGAAGATACTATTAATTTTACTTAAGAACTTTATTTCACACAAGACTTCCCATTTGCAACTTACTTTTAATTATAACCTCATTATAGACAGATATGAGAAGCACAGCTTATTTCAAGTATTTATTATTCATTCTTTTATTGTTAATGAATTAACGCCTGAAGTGCRTCTGCAGTAAAAAGTCACCTTCTTGTTCATCAGTTTTGCATGTTCATAAAATAAATGTGATTGCTTCAGGTACAGTATTACATAGATTCAGTACCATTGCTTTCCATATATAACATCGACATGCAAATTTATTCTGTTGTTCTTTCTTAAATAATTAACATTATCTGCTAATATATTCTTGCTCAGACCAGTTCCTCTAGTAATTATAATCGAGTGTGCAGTATGTATTCACTGAGCATCTATAGTTCCATTCTTTCTCTTCCCATCAAAAGGTCATTTTGAAGACACATCAACAACGTGCTTTGTATGATCTGTAAGCCCTGCAAAAACCAAGCTGTTATTTCAGCCTCTGGGCCATAGTTCTATATGCCTAAATCCATTACAAAACATGGATTTAGCTGAAGCCAATGAAAAGCATAATTAATATTTTGGTATTCTGTGTGTGGTAATTTATTTTCCATTATCAAAGTTACATAGGCTGCCAAATGTGTGATACAGATTATGGGACAAACTGTGCTTAAAATGCAGGTTTTTTCAAAACAACATGTTATGTCCTGTAAAGTATTCATGGGGAGAAAGAGAAGATTAAAATGCATAGACTCTATTTTGCCTTCAGCTCTTTTCTAGCTCCTCTGTTTAAGTCCCAGTTCAACAAAGTACTTAATTGTTTGATTAATTACAATCATTTGACTATTTCCACTGGGAGGAATAGTATGATATAGGTACTATGATGCTACAGCTGGTTAAATTGGATCATACAAAGCTGAAGAACCTGATACAGAAGGTACAGATAGCAGCAGAAAGATTTCCTTCTTTTGGCTGTGAACTTTAGACCAGCCTGGAGAAAGTTCCTACAGAATAATTTCCAGCCCTTTGCTCTAATCTATTTTATAAATTAATTTCCATTATCCTGCTCCATTTTGTTGTCTTAGTCTATGAAACATGTTGATTATGAAACAATTCCTTTTCTTTAAATTAATAACACTAGATCCAGAAATGGACTTAGAAGTCTAGAAGCTTCAGTAAATTAAATGATAAGCATTTATTTATTCTCTAGTCAAATACACAACAGTCGAGTGACTGCACATGGGTATTTAGGCTCTGAGCTATAGCAAGTTTACTCCCTGCAGGAGTGTTCAATATCTTCATAATTTAAGGAGGTTCAACTCTGTGTCTCACTTTTCCAGTGGAGTGCCCTTACAGCTACGTTGTGGACTGGCACTCAGAGGAAGCACCCTCCATTACACCTGTAGAAAATGTGTCAATGTGTACCACAGAATGCACAATTTATGGGCATTGAAAGAGCAAGATTAACATAATTCATGACTTAGCTGGAAGGTGGCTGGAGAATTGCATTCTGATCACTTCTTCTGTACTATGAAGGTATCAAAAAAATTCTTTCAATTTTCCATGCTGCTTTTGTGGATTCAGTAGAGTATAATTCTTTTTAATGATGCGGTAATTGTCCATTGTGTATTGGGAAAGTAAATACATGAAAGACTGTGAGCTGCTGTGATTCTGCAAGAGTGGGGTTTACTTATGTGGGGGTTACTTCAGATAAAAGGAGGGAGGGAAGAAATTAGGTGCAGAATGAAGGAGAAAAAAACTTGGATTTTTGCTTACCATTAGCATCTTTATTTTAGACTTTGAGGTTATTTCTAGTGTTTAAAAAAAAAAAAAATCAATTATAAGAATTTCCTGAAGATATTTATAACTATTAAAAGAATTTCTTCCAATTCTGTGAACACATAGGACCATACCAGAAGAGGCCAAAACATTTGCAAGTTTACCCCTGTAACTGAGTAGGTAATTCCAATGCCTAATTTCTTTTTATATTGGCACAATATTTTTATAAGCAAAGAGTTGGAGTGGAAACAAAAAGAACTCTATATTTATCATAAAATCCTGTGTTCAAAAGTCACATTGATGCTTCTGTTCCTGCTTCATTAAACCCCTCATTGGCAGCATAATCTTGATAATTTTAACTCCCTAGAAGAATATTCTCTATTTCATTTTCTTCTAAAAGACCAAATTATTAACTATGCCATACTGCAAAAATGTTATCTAAAGACATCATGATGTGCTAAGTAGAAAGGGAATTGCCAGGGGCTGTAAGCTTTGGGTCAAAGGACAGTTGTTTGTAGCTCATTAGTATGATGAAGTGAAATCTGAAATTATATTAAATGTTTGTTGAAGATGTAATTAGTGAGGAATTTATGCATTTTCAAGTATTCTATACAGATCTGTAGTCTCATATCAACAGTGGCAGAAATGCTTTCTTGGGTACATTATTTGCCTTCTCCAGAGGCAGGAAAACAATACAAAAGCCAAAATATATTGCTCAGCACTTGCTTGCTTTTATTCTTTTTGCCACTTCTCTCTTTTCTCAGCTGTGCAGCCCTGACTGCCAAATTATGATTTCACAGGAGAGCTCAACTCAGCCTGTCCTGTTTCCTTTCTGCCTTTAGATACCTGAAGAAAATTCAAATAAAAGCTGAATTAACTTTTATGACTTTGGACTATGTAGGCCAAAAGTCAGCCTCCGGGTTGGTGTGACATGAGTGCTAAGTACCTCAAAGGCTGTTTCTCAGGTGCACAAGCTAAATGCTGGATGGTCTGTTTGCTCAGACTGGTCAAAAGGAGAATAAAGACTTCACACATGAGACTGCAGCTGGACTCATTGTTTTTGATGTCAAGGAAGCTGGCATGAAATAGGAGATTCCACTTTTCCCCTGGGAAGTTGGTCTTAACGCCTTTCTCCCCCTGAGTACACACTGTGTGACCTGTGCTGCGTGCTCAGTTTGCTGGTTCACCCACTRTCCAGAGCTCTATCCGGGCAACCACTAATTTCTCTCTTTAAAGCAGACTCTGGATGCAGAGCTTCAGACCAAACAGTAGAAGCTCTCCTTCAGTGTGTTAGGGGGAAAGGATGAAGATCCTGTTTTCCACTGGCACATAGAAAGGAAAGGGGGCTTGGCAAGCAGCCCAGAAAATGTGAGCACTCACACAAAAAAAAAAAAAAAAAAAAGGAAGAAGACAGAAAAAATTGTAAGGGGGGGGGAAGAGTGCTTGTTCTTAGAGTAGTGCCTGATCCATTTTTGAAAAAAAGATGGAGAATGCAATAGATGCAGGACTGATATACTTCTATCAGACTGTCAAAATAAGGACTAGTGAATCCTKAAAGAGAAGAACCTTAAAGGACAAGAACATTTCAGAATGGTCAGAGTAAATATKGTGTCCTCTAGATGGTATTGTGCTTAAATAAGAACAACGCACAAAAATAATTCAATGAAACCTATTACCTGCATGTTTTAAATAAGAAGGAACAATATTGYCCATCCAGCATGTAGCCATTATTTAGTGTGAACAACTGAAGATAGTTACAGTATCAAAACAAAAAACCTATATGACCAACGGCTTACTAATGTCAAAAGACATGTTAACTAAATATACCACACTACAACACAACCATGTTGCATTAGCTGTTAGAAAAGCATATCCTTTACTCCATTAAAAATGTAATTTTACACTTAGATCAATTTTGGATATTTTCATCACAGTTTAGCTACTCCATTCTATACCAGGTGAAAACCTGGTCTTCGGATTTTACTACTAGTGTGGCAWGTACTGATTGCTGTCTGGATTTTGGATAGCAGCTTCTAACAAGTAAGAATCTCCCATCCATTTGGTATTAAATCTATCTAAAACCTTTGCACAATAGACCTTGGTACTGGGATGTCAGAACACCAACCAGCCTAGTTCTTGAAACAGATTCATTACTGCTCTGTCAGAAGAGCTGAGACCCAGGCTAATGAGATTACATGCAATATGGAGCTACTGCAGCTAGACTAATTTTAGAATTCATGTTGTATCTCTGATAGAATCCCCAGCTGAGCTGCTGGTATAGTATAACTATACCAGCATTGATATTGGTACCTCAGGGGTCACTGCAAATGCATTGAGGGCATGAAATGCCCTATATAGGACAGGACAGACCTGCCATTAGAAAATATATTTTAGAGGAGGGGAAAAAGTTTATATATATATATAAAAAACATAAAGTGTGTGTGTGTGTGTGTATGTATATATAAAACATGAAAACTCTGAGGTTAAATAGAGCCAATAAAATTAGGAGAGCTAAAAATCATAAAAGGGCTAAGCTTTAATTCACATACAGRGTGCAAGCTGTAGTCACTTATTCAATGTTTAATGTTGTATCTTTGAAGATTCATCCTATGCAGATCTCAAATAATCCTCACAAGAAACAAGGTTGCAGTGAAAGGCATATTTGAGGAATTATTAAAAATAAATGTATCTAAGCAAGATGAAGCTGAGTACGCTGGGTACATCTATAGCGCTCTACACATTTCCACATAATCAAACTTTTTCTTTGAAAGAAAATGTGATGATCCAATAATAATTGGTTGACRGATACACTTTTTCCCTGGTTGCCAAACAGATTTACAAATTTGCAGTTAGAAATACTGATTTAGCTGCTGTGTCTAATATAATTACAGAACATTGAAGCTCTATAAGCAGCATTTGTTGGTGTCTGCATACTTTTTAAAAAAMCAGCAAATACTATGTTTTTCAGAATAATAGCCTTTGAAAATACTGTCACTTAAAACATTGGACTTAAAACATTTTTGATCACATATTACTGTAAATACTTCTAAAACCAGTTACTATATATAAACTTGCTATGCCTCATGATAAGAATCTATCCCACATTAAAATACTCCCATATTTGATCTGTTTAAAAAAGACATCGCTTATACAAATAAGAATAGCTCTAGAAATAATATTTAACTTTTGATTGTTATTTATATTAAAAGAATATTTAAATGCCTCAATCATGTCAAATCATGTGTAATATCACTGAGAGTGAGTATCCATTCTAAAAAGCTTCCAGACTGAGTAAATGCTTGTGTATGTATGATTTTTGTAGCAATGACAATGCCCGTTTAGAAACCTAGACAGAAGGAATATAAATATTTATTAAAGACATGTTTATCCTGCTTATAATAGTATTGCATATTCTCATAAATTCCCAAGAAGAAACTGTACTTGTACCAGTACCATGCATCTTGAACCCTGCATCCATCCTATGGGAAGCCACATCCTAATGAATTAATGTAATGATACAGAAATACTTGCAATCACATACACAGACCTCTCAAAATAAAAATTAATAATTAAAATACAATTTGGCTTCTTGAGCAAGGACAAACAGCATCAGAAAAATCAGTTTCCACCCATGAGGGAAATAAAATTGTAACAAGCCATAATTCAGTCTTAGGTGGGAGAAGCAGTAAGCCCCTAGAGACAGAATGAAGTCTGCCCAGAGAGATGAGGTGGAGTTAATAGTAGAGTGCTGGCATCCAACAGAGAAGAGCTGCAAACTGAGCTACCATCCTCATTCCAAGTGGGATCAGTTTTATCAAATGCACAGTGAGATCCATGAGTATACAGTTCTTGCCCATGCTCACATTGCTCATGAGAAAGGTTAGGGATAGAGGCGTGGGGTACTTCTGCAAGTACTGTGTAGACAGACCATTGCTGCCTTTCCTCATCCCTGTGCACGTGCTGCTGCGAATCAGGCTGCAGGGGAACGAATGCCTGTGGTTACGGCAGACTGCTCCCCAAGATAYGCATTTTTCCATAAGGCACATTCCACAGCGCGTGGACTGGATATGTGCTGTCACATGGCAGAGGAGGAAACATCTGACTCTCAGGAGAGACGGTGGCCAAAAGTAGCCTGCTGCTGTTAGAGCAATTTAACTGGCCTCCCTGAGGGTACTTGTAACAGAGCATAGCCTGAAAAAAACAATAGGGCCACAGCTTCTCTGGGCCCCTGTTCCGGTGTTGGACCAACCTCATGATAAGAACATTTTTTTTTTATATCRAGTCAGAATTTCTCATGTTCCAACTGGCGCCCGTTTTCTCTTGTCCTTCCTCAGTGCACCTCTAGGACACTGGACCTGTCTTGGCTACATCCTCCCATTAGGTAGTTGTAGACAGCAATTATATCTCCCCTTTGCCTTCTCTCCTTAGGGCTGAACAGCTGTCTCTGCCTCACCTCATACATCCTGTSCCTCTAACCAACCTGATGGCCCTTTGCTGGATGTATTTCAGTATGTCAGTGTCTTTCTTGTACTGGGGAGCCCTTAACTGGACACAGTACTAAAGGTACAGTCTCACAAGTGCTGAACAGAGGGGAGATCTTCAAACACCCCATCATTACTGAGCAGATTGCTTCCAGGTTTATGAAGAATCTCCCTTGAAATTGCATCTACATGACACTGAAAGCAGGCATATAATCTCTCCTTTGTTTTTACTGCTCCTATGATAACAAGCCACACAGCCTAGAGAAGCAGGAATTAACTGTATTACAATGCAGAGGGGTAAAAAGCTTGTGAAGCATAAAAGAGGGATGACTAGGGACAAGAAGTTAAAAAAGTGGGACTTGGATAAGGACTGGGRGCAAATGGATTCTGTAGCCAGCAGRCTTGCCCATAGCTCCCRAATATTCTGGTTTTTGCATGTAGCTCAACTCTGAATTTGTTTTACTGTTTGCATATAGCTCTGAAATTCAATGCCAAACTATAACCTCCTAGCTTATGGATGGCTCTCCGTAYATCAATTTGCTATGACCTTTTGCTTTGTTTACTGAAGTGACAGACATYTGCACTGTGTAGCTAAATGATCCACTCTTGTGCATGAAAGAAATATTGATGTTTTTTCAGATTTCAGAATTCTTGTTTTGGTCAGTTTGCTTTTTGAAAATTATATTTAAATTTTCTATTTAAGGAACAATATACTGAAAGCAAAACACTAAGATGTTTACTTTTAAGTGTTCGTACTTTCTGACACATTCTTTAACTGCACAATCATACATTAGTTATTTTCAGCTTGCTYGGCTGGCGTCTTGGTTAGTTTGCTTTGCATGAGAGTTCTGTTTCATTCATTACCTTGTTTCRTTCCCTCGGATAAATTGGAGATATAATTTAAATTTCTCTTTTTTCAACATGAAACATGTTAGGATAAAAGAAAGAACTTTATTTTGAGGTGGGCTATTTGTAAAACAGATTCAACAGAGTGCTGTTGCTGTATAGAATGCAAAACAGAATGGTACAATTTAGTAGCTCTGACTTCATCAGCAGACTAACAGCCCTGAATCACTAYACATAACTGTTCATCTTCTGTCTTTGCAAAAGTACTTGAATGGCCACTGCAAATTCTCATTTCTGTCATCAATTAATTGAAACATTCTGGATGCAAAAGAAAGGTAGTTAAACCATTAGACCTTCAGTGACATACACTCTCAGCTTTTCAGTTACTGGATGTTTGTTCCCAATCTCAAGAAGATGGACTATGTTTCAGGAAATCAATTCTGTTCTCATTTAAGCCGAAGGACCTTGCTTTTGCTGCATATCCTGCTCTTTCTTCAAAAAGATTTATTACAGAAGATGTAGAAATTCTAATGAGGTTCCCTGAAAATTTAGATTCCCTGAAGGCAAACTCTGCAGTGTAAAGCCTCGCTCTTGCAGCCGTGTCTTACCACACGAATCACTAAAAGTTGTGCAGATCTCCACTGGGGTCTGTATCAGAGCACACAAGATTGTGGCCTAACCACAAAGAGGAATCCTCTGCTGTACTGACTGCTGCTTTGGCTAAACCAGGAAAATCTATATTTCCTCTAGAGATGAAAATCAAAAGCCTGTTAAGACTGAAACATCTAATCTACGTAATGTTAAAAACTTCATAGATTGCTAGGTCATGAACCAGAGCAGAGGAGCAATAACTTACGTCTTCTTCTCTTTTAAACAGGTGAGCTAAGCAAAAGGAATTAATCACTACAATGCTCCTTGTTATTACTTCCAAATATATCCATTTAGGGGTAGGGAGGGAAGGAAACAGAGATTAAATGTCACTCCTTGTACAGCAKAGCACTCTCTGGGCAAAAACTATCACAAAGAAACCCAGGGTACAGTCCCTCGCCAGGCCTTGCYCTCTGCGCTGCCGTGAAACTCACCCTGAACTGATCAGTAAGCTGGACGTGTTCACCYTGATGTACCTCTCCCGCTTTGCCAGCTCCTAAAAGGGGAAGAAAATGCATGAACTCTTAACCTCACCATCTCTTTCTGCTGCTATTTYKCTGCCRAGAAATCAAGCAGGGAATAGTGAGWGCTAACAGAACCTGTGGATGTGATTTGGTGCTATATAGGATGTACAGCTGAAAAGCCTCCACTTGTCTTTGGGGAAAGGCCAGTAGTAATCAAGGTTCAGAAGTTTTAAGGTAAGAATATATTAAAAGCAATTACTCTAATTGTAGATTACCTTCACAAACTGAAAATATGTGACCTTTATTTCATCTGCCCTTTTGTGATTAAGGATTGCTTACGCTCTTATTGTTTGTGCAAGCAGAAAGCCACCTTCCCTTAAAATATCAAACAAGTGCTTGTAAGAAGTTGACTAACTGACATAATTAACTCTCATTCTCCCTCGGGGCTAGAATATTGCAATTTGACTTACTTTGGCCTTGTGAGCCAGAAAGTACAGGGGAGTGTGGGGAAATCCTTAGAAATCTCCAGAACGTCATCTTGATTTTTTTTGCTTGTAGATTTCTGGGAGACAGGAGTTTTCATCTTTAACAGGACTTGAATAATTAAATCATGATTTTAAACTAAAGGCTGAAAAGTTGGTACCCATGGGCATTTTGGGATCAACATAGGGAAGGAAGAAATTTAATAATTCCAACAGATGATACCCCAGAAGTCAATCCTTTGTTATTGAATTTCAGCCAGTCACCAAACCTTTTGAACTACAGCCTGCAAAATGTTGTATATTCACTTATTATGGACAGTCACGTATCAAATAATAACAAGAATAATTGATTTCCTGTTGTGCTGGTTKTGGCTGGGATAGTTAATTTTCTTCACATGTAGCTAGTATGGGGCTATGTTTTGGATTTGTGCTGAAAACAGTGTTGATAACACAGGGATGTTTTAGTTCCTGCTGAGCAGTGCTGACACAGAGTCAGGGCCTTTTCTGCTTCTCACCCCACCCCACCAGCGAGTGGGCTGGGGGTGCACAAGAAGTTGGGAGGGGACACAGCCGGGACAGCTGATCCCAACTGACCAATGGGATATCCCATACCATATGACGTCATGCTCAGCATATACAGCTGGGGGAAGTAGGAGGAAGGGGGGGACGTTCRGAGTGATGGCGTTTGTCTTCCCAAGTAACCGCTATGCGTGATGGAGCCCTGCTTTCCTGGAGTGAAGTAGTGAGTGAATTCCCTGTTTTGCTGTGCTTGCCTGTGCAGCTTTTGCTTTACTTATTAAACTGTCTTTATCTCAACCCACGAGTTTTCTCGCTTTTACTCTTCTGATGCTCCCCCCATCCTGCTGTGGGGGGACTGAGCAAGCGGCTGTGTGGGGCTTAGTTGCCAGATGGGGTTAAACCACGACACCTGTCCTTAAGGTTACCAAAGACCATCTAAAATTTATGAATGTCTTTCATCAACTTTTCAATTTGTCGATTCCCAGGGGTTCCTATCCAGAGTATTTTATCTAACACTGCTGTCAAAGTGGTGAATGAGTCTCCACTATTCATAAGGCAGGTGACATCATGCTTTTCTGAACACTGAACAAAAGGTTGAGGCAGAGCCCTAATCTTAATCGKTTTTGTCTACCCAGCTCCTTTTACAGCATCTCTGTGTTCTGAGTCACAGTACGTTTAGTTTGCAGATCTTTGCTCACCAACAACTGTTCAAAATGCAATTTCATTTTGGGATCTAAATACAGAGGAAATCCAAAATAAAGTTAATTAAAAAACAAAATTAGTAATATGAGTTATCCCTTTTGAGTTCAAATTATATTTATGACCCAGCAATTGTTCACTCACATTTGGTTTTCTTGAAAAACTTGCCTTTATTCCAGTCTTTGTTGAGAGATCCCCAGATGTGTTGTAGTGTTGTGGTATATTTACCTGTTCGAAGTCTTGTTTGTTGTGGTTAGTCATCAGGTACTCACTTGTTGAAAAATGTACTCTGTTTCCCTTATGTCCCTGCCTAGATGATCATAATTCATATGATCAGAAGGGTCATTTCTGCTTGAGAGAAGCTATCTCCATTTTTTTCTGATATAAATCACATTTATGTCAAACTCAGACATCTTAGAAGTATTCTAGTTCTCTTCCCTGTGTCTTTCTGACTCAGTCAGATTGTATCCTAATAAATTTATTGTCTTCTCTGATTTCTTTATAGAGTCTTATATTTATCTAATATAAGAATCTCTCAGTTTTTCAAGGAAATATGTCTGGATGTTTGTATGCATTGGTTCTCTCGTACCATCAAYCCCATAACACATTACACTGTACCTGATGCAATTGCTGTACTGTATTCTCTCTTTCACTCCCCTAATTAGTGGGACATTATCCTAAAATTTGTAATTAGTCATTTTATTCACTCAGTTTTACATCAGGAATGGTCTGTCTGTTCCCTTGTATCACCAGACAGAAGTGCATGGGACTTCTAAAACATATAGTACAGGAATGCACTGCTGGCTGATTTCCCCAAGCAGGAAGAATAGCACATCTAACCCAGAATGTCCTCAGACATCATTTGCATTTGGACAAACATTCATCAACAAACCACAAACAGTTCAACATCCAATAGCTGGAGTCTCCCAGGTCTCAATAGCTCTTCTCCAATTCTACTACCTCCACCGCTCCAGATGAAGCAACTTACTTTATGGAATTGATTTCTTYGAATAAGTTCTGCCATCCTTAACAGGAACTGCGTGCTATGATCTGATTGATCAGAAARCTCCTCCACAGGGTCCAAGCTTCTGTTCTTAAAACCATCTCAAAAATTGGCTGTTGCCAGGCATGTTTTTGTCAGAAAGTTGAATAGCTGTTTAACAAGGTGTTAAGGGTAACACACATTTTAATATTTCCTATTTCAATCTATTTTTTCATATTTTTGAATCTTTAACATAGATGAAGATGTATCTGATTGTGCTCTCAGAGACAAATTCAATATAACATTGAGGAATGAAAAGCTATTCTATTTTTCCTTTTCACCTCAGCAACTTTATACAGAAATATTTTACATTTTTTAACAGAGATATAGTATAAGAATGCGTATTTTCCTGGAATTAAATTTAGAGTGGTAACTTTCTGAGATACAAAGAAAATTAATGTAAACTGATGGACAAGATGGGATGTGGAACATTATGTATTTTGCCTCATGGCTACTGTCTGTAGGGCTGCTAGTAATACTTCACTGATGAAAATACTATATATATTGAAAATTGTCTTTGGATAGACAGCTTCAAGACAGCACTATATYGGGAACTATGAAACAAATGTTATGGGGTTTGTAATAGGTATAACTGGGATTGATTTGGGATTGAAGAGTGCTGGCAAGCTAATTTGCAAACACAGATGTGGGGGCAGACATATTATATGTATCCTGAACAGTTCTGCTATGCCATTCTGTACAGAATTATTCTGGGTATAAGTATTTGGTAGAGCAGTAAAGTGACAATGAAACTGATGCCTAAAATTAGGTGATATGATTCTTTTTTGAAGGTGGCTGGCAAAAAAAAAAGCTGGTTCACTGAATAGTTTGCCCCAAATTTGTTAGAAAGTGCTTAGYAATAGTTACCTGCATAGTGAGTATGTGTACTAAAATATGCTATTCCCTTGTCAATATAGTTTAGAATTTTTTAAAAGAGAGTATTTGGTTTGTGTTTTGTAAGACTCTCAGACTTATTTTACAATGCTGCATACTCTCATAATCAAAGTAACCACAAATTGTGCCTCCAAAACCATTCTCATTCAGCTGGCATTTCTGCTCAACAGACTTATTTATCATAATTCATGTAGGCTTGTCTTCATACATGAAAAATGTTAAAAAGCAAGGAAATATGGTTTATATCCACCAAAAGTTTCTAACCAAATTTTTAGATATCAAAGTTTAAACAGCAATAGCTGTTGYTGACTTCAGGTTGAGTTGCAAGGGTAAGAGGACAGATTAGGCATCAGTTTAACAAACAGCAGATCAGATTAATTACAATGACCTCATTAGCATGAGAGAGACCAAAATTTAGTCTTGTGTCTAATACACAAATTTAAACAGGTGACCATAAGTCTACTGTATTATGTTAGGAAATGGGAGCTTACATGAGAGGAAAAAAAACAGCTTCTCACTTTTCTGTTTTTTAACAAAAGGGCAATATTTTCTATAGCAATTTACCTAGGTATAAATCCACATAATTACCAAAAGTGGATCATAAAACTTTGCTAGAAATTGGTATAAGTGGTGTTTCACCTTGGTTTGTTTATCAGTTGGTATATCTATGTTCAACTTTGGACACCTAAAAATTTTCATAGATGGGAGAAGCTTCAGCCCTAGGGCACCCAATGAAATCAAAAAAAGAACTCCATAAATTTCAGCTATGACACAAATCATTCCTTTTCAGAATAGCTGACTGTCAAGGTTATGGTGATATYTATCAATTCAATCTCTTCCAAAATGTACTCATGGAGAAT
Organism: Oceanodroma leucorhoa; assembly: GCA_030449065.1. NCBI lineage: Eukaryota > Metazoa > Chordata > Aves > Procellariiformes > Oceanodroma > Oceanodroma leucorhoa. Next base: position 2,041,946 of record JASVER010000068.1, read on the forward strand.
GATTTAAATCTTGATTTTAAATCACATGCTGTCCCATAAATGCTGGTTTTGTGTGGTGGGGAACTTACATGTCTACGGGACTTCTCTGCAGAATACTGCATCCTGTCAATCCTTGAATTTGATTGATGATAAACATACTCTGCTCTCAAGCGCTCATATAAAATCCCACTGACTTCCAAGTTTGGCACAGAATGTACTGAAATTTTTGAAAAGGCATATAAAATTAGTCTCCCATTACTTTTATGTCAGTGAATTAATGTACATTGAACACACAAGTTTGTGCTTTAAAGTGGACTCCATGGACAGCACAATAAATGGAATTTCCTAAATTACTTGCCGATTTCTTTTTGTTGTGTTCTGCTCCACAAGTTTGGTGTTTACATAGTTTGTAAAAAAGTCACGTATTGACATTGAATTAGAAATTAGTACATTTCTGTAATCCCTAAACATGAGTTACTATTTAAAATACATTAATATTGTTTGTTCCAAGTGATACAGATAAATCTTCTCCCAACAACCAACAATTTGCCTTTTTTTCCACACCACACCTCCCATATAATACATAATGAGATCACAAATTTGTGTCCGTGGAATCTCAGGGAAGAAAAGCAGAAGGTAGAAGGGAGCAACCAGCAATTTTTTCAGTACAAAGAATTGTTTCATTCTTTATATGAAGATTAAGGTTAGCTAAAACATTGAGGCAGTATTTAATGCATTATTATAGACATTATTTATGTTTTGAAAAATATAAAAAAATTCTCATTTAATCAACACGATCATAATGTATAAAACTAATCAACCCAATCATGATATATAAAATTTGCATACTGGATCTGCAGAGCATCTTACAAATACTGTCATTCTGAGTAGATATTTGGGGAGAGTTTATYAAGTATAAATGTAAGAGTTCTGTTTAAGTTTGCTCTCGCTCTTCTCTGGTTTTCCTACCTCGTGCATTGGGTTTTTTTAACATTTTGTCTTTTACGGCTCTGAGTTGTGTTTCTGATGATAGCATCAAATCTGAGACTTATTTAAGTTGTTTCAATTTAAATGCATAAAAGTAAATAATTGCRTTATGTAATTATTGTCACTCCAAATAGCTGTGTCTTTGCGATTTGCTTTACAACTACTGTCACTTTTCAGTGACTACCAGGCGTTCAAATACCGGTAGTCTGGCTGAGAGCCATCATTAGCAAATCAAAGCAGATGTATCTGTATGTGTATTTTTTTCTTCTCAGCCTTCAGAGTTCTCTGTACTGCTGCTACCTTAGCTTTTGACTCCTGCCAAAACGTTAATCTGCCTAGTAGCAGACATTGTTTTGGCTCAATATTGAAATTTTTTAGCAAGTACATTCCTAATATTAGGGACAGAAAAATGGTGTCTACAATGGTTTTAGATAGCCTTCAAGAAAGCCGAGTGGCAAAGCCATGATTAAGATGAATTTGTGTGAGTCACGTTCTGGAGAGGCCACCCTTATTCCTGTTCCCTGTGTTTCTCCCTGTGCCAGGGAGCCTTCCTCTCCCAGGTGCTGTCTCATCCTCAGGTGAGGAACCATAGCAGATTTGCCCTAAGTAAATGCTGCTGTTTCCCACTAGAATATAGTTGTTGGCAGTTAGATTTCTTTGACTGTTACACACAATTTTCTTACAAAACTATTTTTTCCTTGTTTAGTAGGAATCTTCAACGAGGAAATACTATGATTAAGAGTTCTTGAAGTGAGATGTATGAGATGTGATTTAATAACTACTTCACCAGAGACTTGAGGAAATGACCCACRTACTTTGGGCCACAGCTCTGTTTGTTGAATGAGGATGAAATAGTCTCTTTCTTTTAACCTTTTGTCATCTGTTTAGATTGTAAGCCCCTTAGGATGCAGGCASTGATTTGCAAAGCATAGGTCCTCATTTCAATTGGAGAACCTTCAGGACTGAATTCATTACACAGGTCAGGAAGAATAGGGACAGATGTTAAGCAGATTAAACRTTGCAGACGCGTCAATCACTGAAAAGATTAAAGATTTCTAATAGCCAATTTTCACTGAAGAAACGAGGGGAAGAAGAGCATGTTTCTGTGCAATCATACCTACTCATTAACTCAGTAATAACATCTTTGTCTAGTGAACTCCTTGCATTTCAGACCTGGATTTTATTTAGCTGAGGCTACAGTCATTATCAAGACTCAATCCTCTCTCCCCAACTTGTTTTTTAAGTAAGTTCACTCTAGTGATAAGCCTAAAATAGGTTAATTTTTGCATCCTTCTATGGCCTTCATGCACTAAGGTCATCACATTTTTGTCACCACTTTATTTCTTACTGTAAATGCTGACATTTGGAGAGTGTAGATCACCAATGTGTTTATTTCTTAAATTGCCTGGAACATACAGTTTTGCAATAAGAGACAGAGATGTAAAAAAATCCCCATCCTGATATTTTGGGAAGACATATAAAAAACCCAAACATAATTTAGGTCACTATTTGCTTTAATAGAAGAAAAAAATGTGCAATAAAACTTTATGTTTGTTTTTGTTTAAATTTTTTTCTGGTTCTGTTGTCCACAGCTGCCCTCAACAAATAGTGTCTACAAATGAAAGTGTCTTATTCTGGAATATGGAATAAGGTTCATTGTAGAGTGAGACAGAGTGGAAGAATCTGGAACTTTATTAATTTAGTTGATACTTATTTTTTTAAAAAGCCTAAATAAACTAATTTCAGTATGCATTTTAGAAGAGTAAGGGAAAAGAAGGTGCTAAATACGTAAAGAAAAAAATAATCCGGTAGGAAGAAAGGTGATGAAAACAGAAAGGACCAAAAAAGYCAAGGTCAGAAAGAGAGTAAATAAGTGATTCTGCAAAATGACAACCTTTAATCTGATTCATCGCTGTTTTGGATACTTAAATCCCAGTTTTATACAATGTCTTGTGCATTGTACCCTGTTTTGTAAACACAAGTAGAACAGATAGCTCTGTTGTATTTAAAAGCTTTCAAATTCAAAATGGCTGTGAAGAGTAAAAAAAAAAGTGATCTTAAAAACTATCTCTTGACCACAAATTTGCTTTCCAAAATTTGTTTTAGTAGGGCAGCCAAAAGTTATAAACATAAATAGCATTCAGTATTTATTGACTTTTGCCAGCAAGGAAAATATTATCTCAACAATATTTTAGAACACTTTCTATGAAAAGCTAATGCATTATATATATTTAGGTCTTCTAGTCATTAAATGTGCCATTTGACAACATAAATGCTTTGCTTCTGAGTCCCACAAAAATGTCTTTTCAAAAGGACAATAAAGTTGCAGATGAAATGTTTTTATTAGAGATTTGGGTATTGTAAAATTAACTGCTATAACTACATTGGCAACTTAAGGGGTTTGGAAAGCACACTAAAACGCTCTTAACCTGCACTAATTGCAGGTCTTGGTTTTTCTCCTATTCAACCCTAGCTTGTCTTGTAAGGATATAAATTAAAAGACTTAGCAATTACCTGTGGTGGCATAGTGAAATATTCTCTTGAGAAGAGTATAAAAGAAGACTAAAATAATAGTGTGAAACACTTGATATCTAAGAAGTGCTGTGTAAATAATAATTCTTGTGAACAACACCTTCCTGACACAATATACATCTCAACTTCTTTYCTATATATATAAGCAGCAGACAAAGCTCAAATCCAGTCATTTAAAACTTCAGGCTTTGAGGAAGGGCAATGCAATATCTGATGCAAGTGTTCAGTAGACAGAGATGTGTCCCTCTGTATTAGAAGACTGTATTAGAAGCATCCCTGCCTTGTGGAATACTTGAATTTGTGTCAAGGTATCTCAGCTATTGTACCATCTGCAACGCTTGCTGTTCATGTTTTAGGGGTGGCAAAATTGAAACACTGAAACCATAATCTTAAACTATACAGTGTGTCCAGCAGATTAAGCCAAGAACCCAGGAGAGGTCTGTYTGGTGACTAAATCTGGATTTTTTTTCTCAGGAACACACTATGTCCTTCATGACAACTGCTTTGATCTTAACGAGTCTTTAAATAACTGTTGTGGGAGGCTAAAGGAGGTCATCACTGTTGTTTTGCTAAGGGAAAAAAACAACAGACAAAAAACAGTCAGTCACAGACTGTTCATACAGAGATGTTCTTCTTGATATTTGCTGTTTGGTGTTTGGCTTCCTCAGCAAATTCTCCAGAAAAAAATTGTATGATGCCATATAATATGTATATACTCTGCATATATAAAGCTATACACAAATCTAGGCATCTAGGTAAGTAATCAATATTACACAAAATACACCTTCCTTTCTCTCCAATTCATGGGAGTCTGTAACTACTTTGCCTGAGGTCCAGTGTAGTACTTAAACACTGAATTCTGAGTGCTCAGGTGTGCTCCTGCAGATAACATAGCACATCCCTAAGTGGTTTGTTGATGTTAACATTGAAACTGGACTTGCGTAGCACCAAATCAGATTTACACGAAACGAGTCCCTTGCCCATTTTAACCTGCATGTGATTATGATAAATACATATCACACAGTAGAAGTAACTGAGCAACTGTTACTAGTAGGTTGTGAGAATCCCATTTTCCATTCATGACATTTGTAACTGAATTGAATTATTTTTGTGTTTTGATAGACGAATATATAGAAAGATTAACCATTAGCAGGTAGGGTCATCCAATATGTTTGTCTATGGCAAGAAATACAAAACACACAGAACAGACCAGGCTCAGCAGAAAGAGCAAGAACTTAAATGATACGATGCTGGGACTTTCTTTCAATTGTGTAACAGGCTACAAAGTAATAGCCATAGGATATCCTCCAGCTGTCCTGGAAAATAGGAGTAGAGGAGTTTATTRTATGGTGAGTGTATAATAGTGAATGTGTCATTCATACTGCCATTTGTTTCCTCTGTTCACAGAACACTATAACATACTTCTGGGTAGACTAACAATACAAATAACTTGCTCTCTGTTTTCAACTACTAGGAAAGTAATGGGTACTGTGTATTCTTCATACAGATTTTATGCTCTAACAAAGCATGTATTATCTTTGTTTATAACAAATGAACACTGATAGCCACAATGAACGTGCCTAATAGCTTAGATGTATATTTTCAGAATAGTACCCAAGAGTGCCCTATTCACTGATTAGGGGAAGCAGGAGGATTCCCAACTCATATCTAGTGTACTGCTTAAAGATTGATGCTTTGTTGTTTCATATGCAGTTCATTTGAAGAAGAAGCAAGAAAAATGCTTACTTGGCAGAGATACAGCACATCCTAACTAAATGACCTCTATTATTATTGGCTTTATTAATAAAATGACATTTTTGCAGTTACCTCAATATTTGCCAGTGAATATCATGCAATTACTACAACTTGCTACTGTGAACAAACTATATGCTGGTTAAATAGGCTCAGCGGATAGGAAATGGAGGTCTCTGTTAGCAAATGTTGGTTTTTTGCTAGTAATCTCAGAGGTCAAAGTAAGGTAAAAATAGAAAAATAATTATTACATAGATCAGAAAGGGTATTAGGTTAAAGACAAGGAGGAAAGAGAGAAACTATAGCAACACTTTTGTTGGAAATGAATATGGCCAAGTAGAAAACCCATGGGAAATTAATAAACAAATGTTCCTGAGACAGAAAGTCCCATCTTGCCCCTGACAAGTCCATTTTGTCTTTATAAATAGCATCCAAAGGATGTGGGTCATACATAGCAGTCTAGTTAAGCAGTCTCTAATTCCAGGCATCTAAAATTTGGTCACATCAGAGTCTGAATTAAGATTCATTGTGAGGATTTCAGTGACTCCACTGGAGCAAGAGTACTGAGGAACAATCAGACAATAGTTCTCCCCTGTCAAATTTACTTGGGAGTGAAGAATAGACCTGGGCCTTTCTTGGGTTTTTGGCCATTCATTAGTTTAAATATGCCCATTGAATAGAAATTCCAAAATTATGTCTCCAACTGGAAAGGAGGACTGATGGGGAAGTGAATGGTACACTCTCATTTGATGTCATAAATTGTGCAGAAGCGATGCCATAGCCTGGTATTAAAAATGATCTTGAGCTGTTACTTTGAGTCACAAGAAGAATAAAATACTGCATTAATTAAATTTATTTCACTTGTGATGTCTTGCTCTCTGCTGTGTTCTTTCAGGTAGCTCAACAAGTTAGTATAGTATTTATGTGACACTGTTGTACCAACCTATTCTCTACTGGTCTAGCACCACAACTTTCAATGGGCTCTTATAACATTCTCTTACAGACATCGGCAAAAGCCAGTTGAAAGATAGAAAGGCTAGATAGAAAGCTAGTGAAATATCCRTTAGACTAGGTACGTGCCTCATAACTGATGTTATGGTGGTTTTGTTAAAGATTTCCACTAAGATGATAAACAGTATCTCATATTCAAGCTAACAGAAAAGAGCAATATTTTGCCAACTTTATGTCATGCATGAGGGTTATATACGGGCCTTTTTGTTTCATGTTAATTAATCATGTTTTGCCTGTCCAAAACTAAAAAAAAATAAAAAATAGAGTATTAACTGTAATACTTTGCATATAGGATAATAAACTGCACAGACAGTCCTGCTCTCTTCAGCTTTCTTTATCTTTTACTGTTTACCTGAAGTGGTGATCAGTATTCTAAGTCAGGCCAACCATTAATTTTCTCACAGAAAATATGGATCAGGCCTTCCAACAAGCAGATGAAACAAGCTGATTGTTGCCAGCCTTGATAAATTTTGCTTAATTGGACCTGGCAAATGCACAACAAACACTGTGATGTGGACTTAATATAGCACCTACTCTTCTAAAACTTCGTCTGTAGTGCAGTTGGGATAGCATACAAAAAGTTCTGCTCTCTACATTTAAAGTGTTGCAATAATTTATTCTAGAGATTCACAAATAAATTCAATGTCTTTTTCTGGGGGAAAAAAGAAAAAAAAAAAACACAACCAAGCAAAAACCCACAACTCAAACTAAGTTTCTTTTTACCCTTTTCAGTCTGTTAACAAATTCAGAGTCTCCGGGAACAATCTGTTCTGGAGAGATGACCCTGCATATAACCTCAATTAACCATCAGAAACCAGAAGAGCCTTTTGGGACCTACATTTATTTAAGAACACTTAGACGAAAGATGTAGATGTTGTTATTTGTTTCATCATAAAGTTACAATAGTGAGGTCTTAGCTGAGCAAGAGCAGGTTCCTATTCTGCTGATCTGTACCAACCAAACAGGATACAGCTTCTGCCTTATAATTAACCATTTCAAAAAGACAAAATGACACGACTGCTAGATTATGTCAGCCATATAAGCATTTGACCTGATGCCAAACCAGGAATTAGTCTCCAAATTTCTTCAGTCCTAGAGCGTTTTATTCACCCCAAGACCACCCACTCTTTGCASCATAACAAAGTAGAGACAACTGACAACACCACAGGAAGGGACTGCTGGCAGAGACCTTTTACTTATGTCAGTTCTGTACAGAAATAATTATTTTTTTCCTTTTTTTCTATTGCTTTTGTATTTATAAAGCTGTAATGTCTTTGTTCTTGAGCCTCTTGGATCATCGCAGTTAAAAAGGGCAAGATTTCTGAACTGGTTGTTAATATTTCTTGGTAATAAGCTTAGTATTTTCTTGTAGGATACATTCAAAGATAAATGACATTTCAACATATTAAAACTTAAAAGTTCTCTGATTATCAGATTATCTGATAGTTTAAACTGATACAGCTTCATTGGCTTCTCTGAAATTTATCCATTTTACACCAGAAGAACATTTGGTCCCACAACCACAGCACAGCCATTCCACAACAGGGTGAATCCAATGTCTGCCAGGACAGAGATCATTACCTTTGCTTTGTGCTCGTGGTGTCACATAGACCTTCTCTGAGTGATTCTGGGACTTCAGGCTTACAGCTTTAAAAATATTCTTGTCAGTGACTGTGGTGGGTTGACCCTGGCTGGATGCCAGGTGCCCACCAAGAGGCTCTATCACCCCCCTCCTCAGCTGGACAGGGGAGAGAAAATATAACAAAAGGCTCATGGGTCAAGATAAGGACAGGGTAATCACTCAGCAATTACCGTCACAGACAAAACAGACTCGACTTGGAAAAAATTTAGTTTATTGCCAATCAAATCAGAGTAGGGTAGTGAGATAATAAAAACAAATCTTAAAACACCTTCCCCCAACCCCTTCCTTCTTCCCAGGCTTAATTTTACTCCCGATTTCCTCTACCTCCTCTCCCCCTCAGCAGCACAGGGGGATGGGGAATGAGGGTTGTGGTCAGTTCATCACACATTGTCTCTGCCACTCCTTCCTCCCCACACTCTTCCCCTGCTCCAGCATGGGGTCCCTCCCACTGGAGACAGTCCTCCACAAACTTCTCCAACGTGAGTCCTTCTCACGGGTTGCTGTTCTTCATGAACCACTCCAGCGTGGGTCCTCTCCATGGGGCCGGAACCAGGACAGGGGTGCAGTCCTTCAGGAACAGACTGCTCCAGTGTGTGTCCCCCATGGGGTCACAAGTCCTGCCAGCAAACCTGCTCCAGTGTGGGCTCCTCTCTCTCCATAGGTCCACTGGTCCTGCCAGGAGTCTGCTCCAGGGCAGGTGTCCCACAGCATCACAACCTCCTTTGCGTGCACCCACCTGATCCGGCGTGGGGTCCTCCAAGTGGATATCTGTTCCAGTGTTAACCTCCATGGGCTGCAGGGGGACAGCCTGCCTCACCATGGTCTTCACCAGGGGCTGCAGGGAAATCTCTGCTCCAGCGCCAGGAGAACCTCCTCCCCCTCCTTCTTCACTGACCAAGATGTCTGCAGAGTTGTTTCTCTCACATATTCTCGCTCCTCTCTTCTAGCTGTTGCACAGCAATTTTTGCCCTCCTTAAATATGTTATCCCAGAGGCGCTACCACCGTCACTGATGGGCTTGGCCTTGGCCAGCGGTGGGTCTGTCTTGGAGCCAGCTGGCATTGGCTCTATCAGACATGGGGGAAGCTTCTAGCAGCTTTTCACAGAATCTACCCCTGTAGCCCCCCTGCTACCAAAACCTTGCCATGCAAACCCAATACAGTGACTTACTTTGTCTTGCCTGCTTTCACATCCTTGTACTAGTACTAGATTATTTTCTCGTAACCTTTCCCCAAATCCTTGCTAACATCTGCAGGTGACAACCACCTAACACTAATCTACTTTGACAGGAAGACTGTATCAAGCACACCTTTTAAGTGATTTGGTGGAAATGAGAAGAAAACATAAGGAAGCCTAAGGAAGGCAAGTAGCATCTCCCTGAAAATGCTAGAAGCACAGCTGCCCACAATGGTACTAGCATTCCTTTCATACAAGTTCCAGAATAGGTAAGGTGATTACAAGGGACCAGACCCAGAGAAATTTGATTTAAATATGTGTTTTGAAATATATTCTAGTTCTCTTTGAAGAACTTCTGGTTGTAAAGTTGAAGAAAATATTGTCGTCTTCATTAGGTTTGAGAAATCCTGGACAACCTGACTGGATTCTGTGCTTCAGGGTGAAGGAATCATATAAAGCAGGTATTTATAGCTGCAGGTTTAGGTGAAGAATCCTTGGCAAAAAAAGTTATAAGAGACAATCTGTTTTTTTAGGGGATTTTTAAGAAAGGGAGCGAGGATTCAATCGTGTTTGGGTTTTTTGTGGGAGGGAGTCTGTGTTCTGCTGACCCCTTATAGAAGAACTGGAATGCTGCAGGGGTTTGCTGTGACCTGACTCACCAGCTCTGCTCAGAGCTTGGGGTAGAAATGGTCTCCAGAGAGCAGATTAATGGACATGGCTAATGGCCATTCACAAGATTCACAAAAAAAAAGTGGTAGCAGACAGCACGTCCATCAAGATAAGCAGCCCAGAGCAGCAACTTCACTGGCACTTCCAATTTCTAGTGACTGCTGACCACTGGGGGTGGGGTGGACAGAGCATTCCCAAACCTGGATCCCTGCTACCCCTTGCCCTTGGGAGAACAGATCCTTCTGCTCATGAGTTGGTTTCATCCACATCTAGACACTAGTGAGCACGTAAGGTACTGCTGAGGGTGGCTAATGGTTGGTTACTTTTGCTCTTGCTCATTGTATTCTGAGGTGTGATGGTCTCACACATTTTGGGTTGTTTGGTTTTCTGAGTTGTTAGTCTTACTGAACTTCCCTTTCATCTCTGCTCCCTAGTAATGTTCTGCTTCTGTAAATCAGTTTAACCCACTGCTTGCAAATGGAGATTCACAAGCACTTCTTACCAAGAACCCAGATAATATAATTCATATTCATGAAGGGCTGAAATGTGGTTTTATGTTTTGTTTCATATTGGTTTCAGTAGTTTTCCAGTGAACCTGGCCATTGTTTTTGCCAGTCAGTGCCTGTCAGAAAGGTTACAGCAGTTTGCAAAAATCTGGCTACCACTTCACTGGATGTAGATAGCTGGATTAGTGAATGTGGGATTCGCTGTACAATAATCACCTTTGTTTAGGGCTTTTGCGAAGTCTGGAAGTGCTGGCACTGTTCCTGGTTCAATGTAGCTATGAGAGTCTTTTCATTGACTTTAATTGGAGCTGGATTAGGGCCTAATCATTAAAAAAATCTTCATCCTGCAGCAAGCAATGGTCACATTTGACCTCAAAATTTCAGTAAGAGGCTTTGGTAGGGGAAAGCTAGAACATAAAAGATAGAAAAATAATATTTTCCCATCAAACAATAAATGATAGATAACTATATGTAGTACGGTGACCATATGCCTCAAATTTGTCTTGAACTCCCAAAATTTTTTTCTACGTATGATGTGTCCAATTTTGATTTTTGGCAGCTGCCAGAGCGCAGTGGAAGAGAAGGCTGTTTGTCTGCATTTAGCTGGTGTGGGATTTGCTGTTGGCAAGCACAGATGACAAACACTTCAGTTCTGTGACCAAATGTCTTTGCCATTGTTTTTATTAGACTGTGGGATGTTTTGCCTGATATGAGACAAGATATTTTTGGCAACTTATTGCAGTGTAATAAATGAATAAAATATCAGAGAATAACATATTTTATATGTATGCATATATATGTATATTTTTATGTATAGAAGTATGATATATTAGTTTGCGTTTTTTTTAGAAAGGATTTTACATTTCACAAAGCCAATGCCGTATCATTGTTACAGATTTGCAGTGACTGTCCATCTGTGCCTCTTGCTCTTTGCCTTCAATTTCTTTATATTATCTATGTACTACAGATGAGAGGTCCCATGCTTCACACCCTGTGAAAGTCCAAATGGAGCATGTGAAGTGTAATGGAAGCGCAGATGAACTGAGCCAGAAAGATTAGTAATGCAGGAAACTCTAAATGCTGTGATATTATTAATGTTATAATGAATTTCTGTATCTTAAGTCTATTTTTACTTTTAGGGAAGTAATTTTTTGACAATACTATTAGGGAGGTGTGTTTTGTTTTGTTTTTTGTAATGTATTATGAGTTGTTACTTTTTGTTGCATCCGAAACCCCTGCTATTTGGGAGGCATGAGAAGAATAATCTCTACTAGTTTTATTATATCTACTGATATGAGATATGAGGTCAATGAGATATGACAAAAAAGATCATGCTAATTTATCAATGTCAGTAACCTGTAGTTATGAAATGAGCCTTATGAAACGAGCCTATCTGTTTGCTGTCTTAAAAACCTAAATAGTATTCTGATAACACTTTCATTAAAAGAAGTTTCTTTAGCAGTTTTTGATCACGTTTCTTCTCAAGCATTGAAGATTTTTGTTACTGGCATACAAAATGCTAGTTGGTTTTTTTTCTCCTCTTTCTCATCATGAGAGCATTATTATTTGCATGCAGTCAAATGTGGCAGACAATTGGAGAAACTTCAACATGGGAACAATATTGTTCAGCCTGGCAACTTGTACATAAAACAGTTTATTCAGTGTTCTGATAGCAAGAAATGGAAGTTGTTGCAAAGAAAATCTTTCTCTCTCTTTTCTTGTTTTGTGTTTTCCTTCTCTCCAAGACAGATAATTTCAAGCTAATCTCTTTGATTCACGTACTGATGGATAAATGTGTCAAAATTTCTGGAAGCGAATGCGGTAGGGCATATGTTTTAAGAAGTTCTTGATTCATTTATGTACTTATAAGTTTTCTATTTTTATTCATGATGAGCATACTTCACCACCCCTGTCACACCAACTCAGAGACTGAATTGAACTTTTCCCCTTTAATGGTTTTATCTTCTGAAATATCTGTGAAGCATATTAGTTTGTTCTTTTTTTAAATCCCTACTGGATGCTTAACTACACATTCATTTTAATTCACTATGACTACAGCACATCTTTGCCATCCTCAAAATTAACTACTCTTAGTTATACCAGATAAAACTCCTTTGCCAATTGAATAATGGAGACAAAATAATGGAGTCTGTGATCCTCCACCTGCTTCAGTTTTGTTGGGGTTTTTTACTATTGTGTTTAGTAGCAGTTAAACAGGTTCAAAACATGCCCTTGTTGTTTTCATGCTCTTGCTTCATGTGGTTTTTATTTTATGTGCAATGAAACTACTTGGATGATAAATACACAGCAATCCAGGCCACATTTTAGTTGTCTAAATAAGAAGTTAATGACCAAATTCCTTGTTCTTATTGGGGGGGTGAGGGGTGGGGATGGGATGATGTTTAAGGTGACCTAATTATCATATTTCTCTGAAGAATATAGGATATACAGGATTTATTTTAAGATTTGACTTCTATTTGAGGTGACAAACATTCCTGTTGGTTTCAAGGAAAGTTGGTCAAGACCCTTGTAATGAATACTAAGCATCTAAGGCTAGGAAAAAGTGGGGGTGGTGAAGAGTCCTTTTGGAAAAAAAATAATATGCACCATTCTGAAAATGGGGGAGGAAGGTTGTTTGAAGGAGACCTCAAGCAGTAAATCACAGAAAGGAAGACTGTGGGACAAGAAAAGACAGGAAAATCATGGCCATTTCTCATCTTAAAGCCTGGGTTTTCTCTTACCTAACAAAAAAGCTTTGGAGAAGGAAGGGATTAAACAGTTGAACAAATGATGTACAAGGGAGTTTCAAGCCCTGCTCAGAGCTGGGCTTTTTTACAGAGCTCTCGAAGCCAAGAGTAGAAAAATTAAGAAAGTGAGTGCCAGGAATYGTCAAGCTGTGGCAGACAGGGCTGGAAAACACAGCCCTACAGAAAATGGCTTTTCAGGGAATGGGGAACCTTTGGGCTACAGAGGGAGGAAAAAAAGTTATTGCAGGCCCACAAAAAGCATTCAGAAAAGAGTGTGCTGGCTTTGGCTGGGATAGAGTTAATTTTCTTCACATGTAGCTAGTATGAGGCTATGCTTTGGATTTATGCTGGAAAGAGTGTTGATAACACAGGGATGTTTTTGTTCCTGCTGAGCAGTGCTTACACAGAGTCAAGGCCTTTTCTGCTTCTCACCCCACCCCACCAGCGWGTGGGCTGGGGCACAAGAAGCTGGGAGGGGACACAGCTGGGACAGCTGACCCCAGCTGACCAATGGGATATCCCATACCATATGACGTCATGCTCAGCATATACAACTGGGGGAAGAAGAAGGAAGAGGGGGACGTTCAGAGTGATGGCATTTTGTCTTCCCAAGTAACCGTTACGCGTGATGGAGCCCTGCTTTCCTGGAGATGGCTGAACACCTGCCTGCCGATGGGAAGTAGTGAAGGAATWCCTTGCTTTGCTTTGCTTGCRTGCRCGGCTTTTGCTTTACCTATGAAACTGTCTTTTTCTCAACCCACGAGTTTTCTCACTTTTACTCTTCTGATTCTCTCCCCCATCTCACTGGGGGGGGTGGAGAGTGAGCAAGCGGCTGTGTGTGGCTTAGTTGCCAGTTGAGGTTAAACTACGACAGAGAGGAACAGAAGATCAGTCCCAAGATGAACTATGAATRCAAGGAAACTAGTTCGCATAAGTAAAAATGGATTATGCCAGAAGAGAACTTTGTTTTAATTATTGTGAGCAGAAGAAAAGCAGGGTACCTGCAGGACTATTCTAGGTCTTGAAGTACTTTGAGACATTTTCCATAAAAAGCCCTACAAATTCTCAACTGATGTTCATTCAAACTATGGAGTGTGTCACACCCCTCTGTTGCTTACCTCTTTTTTTGGGCATATTTGAATGTTAACAGTTTCTGCTGTTTCTCCATCACCTCATTTCTTGGTAATGTGTTTGCTGTGCAGATGCTAAGGATGGCAAGCTGCTTCCCAGAATTAATGGGACTCGATAGCAATATAATAAATGCCTGCCTCTCACCCCAGCAGGAAGCATCCCTCCTGTTTGCTGTGCAGGTTTGACTTTCAGCTATGTATGGAGGACCATACAATCTGATATAAGTGCAATTTCTTTATGAATCATTTAGTGCTATGTTCATAAAAGCATTGYTAGACTTTTAACTTTCAAAATTGGGGAATGCAGGGCAATTTAAGGTAATAAATCTGTCATGTACCATAATATGCATTACTTTTCCCACAGTTATATAACCTTCCTCCAAACGTAAATTTTAGCCACTTGTACACTCATCAGGATGTTTGGTTTCTAAATTGGTTTCTCCAAGCTAATATGATGACCATCATATAATCAACTCCTCTTTTGCATTCACCATTCAAAACAAAATTCATTTAGAGAACTCTTGTTTTGTTGATGTAATTATTTCATGTGACAGCAGAGGCTTCTTGTTTTCTTTGTTAACCAAAGTAAAATAAACAGATTTTTCATATGGAAATCTGCAGTATTAATCAAGTTTACTATAGAACTCTGTAAATATGTGCTTATGTCTTTGTTGAAAATGGCTCTTATCATCTTGCTTCTAGTGCATATGCAAAAGTCACGCCAACTTCAAAGAATTAGCAGCACTGACTCTTAAAAASTTTAATAGACAGGATAGACTATTTCAGTTGGAAGGGACCTTCAACTATCATCTAGTCCAACTGCCTGACCAATTTGGGGCTGACCAAAAGTTAAAGCATGTTGTTAAGGGCATTGTCCAAATGCCTCTTAAACACTGACAGGCTTGGGACAACAGTACAGAGAGATAGTAAAAAATATATTCAACTATATTTTCAAAGGGATAGTTTGAAAACAGCCTCTAGTTTTGCATGCCTAGTGAGCTATGTGAATATCCCAGAATTTGTGTGCACAAACAGGACAGGTGTCAGCAAACTGTGACACAAACTGCCATATCAGTGTACACAAAGTAATGTCTTGAATGATGGAACCTGCTTTATTCTTCTCATGTAGCTCTCTAGTACAGCCACTGTGGCCATCTCTGAGCCCTTTGCAATCTTCCCAGAGTGAGCGTCAGGCTTATTGAATTTTGCTTCATCACAAGGCCAGGAGCTCGGGCTGGAGTTGCACTGCTGTTGCCATGGGAGGGAAAACAAGGTGAGGGGAAAGTACAAAACCRAGATGAGGAGCACCTTGGGACATACTGGGCATCCTGCTGCTGCCCGCTGGGGCCACCTCCAGCCCTGGCCACGGCTCTTACCCCCAGCCTCCCCCGGCGGCACAGCAGAGAGTGGGGCTATGTCCTTTGGCGAGCCCCTCGCAGCCGGGTGCGTGAGGTGCTGCCTGCCRCACGCAGAGCCAGTGCCGCCATCTTCCTCCAACTGACAAACGGGGCGGTGTGATTATCTGACATCCCTCGATGTCCGGTCGAGCAACAGAATCTCTAAGTCTTGCTGCTTAATAGGCAGCTTTTGGCAGGTTGTCAGTCTAGATGTCAGTCACAGCAGTGAATTTTTTCCAGTAACTGTATCCAGATGTTAGCTTTTTAAAGCTTTCTTATGCATCCTTTTTAATGTTTCTGTTCAGTTCCACTGTTGGCTCTGCTGATAACCGCAGTGCTGCCAGCAGTCTAGCACAAGGACTGCAGTATTACTGTGGTAGTACTTTGTCTTTCTGAATGTCCTCCTGCTTTCAGTTGTATAGGATGAAGAATGTGTGCTCTGTCTTGCTGAGGTCAAATTCATAAATTCTTCAGGAGCAGAAGAGTATAAGACCCTTTCAGGGCTATCAGAGGGCAGTTACTGACACACACCCCACCCCACCCACCCCCCGATGCTTCTTTTATAACCGATGTTTGTCATTACAATAAAAGGTAGAATATATTCCTGTAGCTATTCTAATTGCAAACCACAGTTTAAATATTGAAAAGTCGGTGACTACAACAAGCATGCAATGCAACGCTTGCATTCAGACCATTATTTAGCTGCCCAGAAACATGTTATAATGCATCTTTTCTCTCAACCCAGAGATTTTACTCTAGTCGGGTCTCCAGTTCTTTGCTAGATATCAATAACAAATAATTTCCYCTTTCCTCTGCCCATTGCTGCAGCRACCTGGAATTTTCAGCTGCTGCGGCTGCGGTGTTGTAAGCGGGGAGGTGGGAGGTGACATGGGGGAAGAACAAGTGATGGTTCTTCAAACCCTGTGGGAGGGTGAGAGGGACTACATAGAAAATACTAATTTTTCCCTTTTTCTTTTCAAAGTTCCCAAGCTGTGGGTGTGTAACGGTACAGTGTGGTGCTATTGTGAATCATGTTGAAAAAATATGATTCAGCATGTCCTTAAACACTCAGTTTCTATGACTAAAAATAAATTAGTCTTGTTTCTTTAAATGAGACTGTTCTATATTTGTTACAGGAGAAGTCCTCTAAAGGTGAGGAATCCAGGAGCCTGATAACTGCATGTGCTGTTGTTGGATCCCTCTGGGAAGTGATCAGGTGTTCCCTATAAAGAACTAAAAAGAGACATTTCAGAGAAGGATGTTTTTTTTCTTTTCAGAAGATTCTGAAACTAAGGAACTAAATGCAAAGACTTTGTTAAAATAGGGTGAACTGATGTGAATGTATTACACAGCTAAGTCAAGGACTAGTAGGGGCAAGACAATGAACAAAATTGCTGTTCTGTTTTGCAGCACCTAGTTGGTATTTTTAGCATACATTTTGAACCCCATTTAAACTGCTAAGCTATTACAATCCTTTGCTGTGTGCAAAGTAAAAAACATTTAAGCTACTRGACTCAATTCTCATATAAGTCATTTATATATGCCAGTGCTATCTCTCTAGCTGTTCGCTATAGGTAAGCATATAGGCAAGGCTTTGGAGCCTCAATGCCAGCGCAACTAAGAAAAGGTGACGGGTGATAGTAGTAGGCGACTCTCTTCTGAGAGGTTCGGAGGCACCCATTTGYCAACTGGACRCACTCTCTAGAGAGGTGTGCTGCTTACTGGGGGCTCGTATCAGGGATGTCACCGAGAGGCTACCAAGCCTTGTACGGTACACCGACTATTATCTGCTGCTGCTGTTTCATGTGGGCACCAGGGATAGAGCCAGGAGCAGTCTGAGGAGTATCAAGAAGCATTACAGAGCCCTGGGAGTGATGGTAAGGGACCCTGGAGCACAGGTGGTTTTTTCATCAATCATCCTAGTCAAAGGGAAAGGGTTTGAAAGGGCCAGTCGAATCTGGAGAGTCAACAAATGGTTACGGGACTGGTGCCACAGCCAAGGGTTCGGCTACTTAGACCATGGGACTCACTTTGAGAAACCTGGTCTTCTGGGGGCTGATAGGGTCCATCTGTCAGAGAAGGGGAAGAGGATCTTCGGTCATAGGCTTGCCAAGCTGGTGAAGAGGGCTTTAAACTAAAGTTGCCGGAGGAGGGGAACCTCAAGCCATCCCACTCCTACCAGTTTGATGCCAGTGCCAGCCATAGATGCCCAGAGCCTGGAGAAGGATCACAAGTCAGCAGGAGAGCACCTGAAGAGCAGCACAAAGGAACCCCAGCCAGTAGGACAGCTTCGTCCGGGGCCCAGCTCTATGCAAATGCACGCAGCATGGGGAATAAACAAGAGTTAGAGATGTGCRCATGCCTGCAGGGCTACAATCAGCATCACGGAGACATGGTGGGATGGCTCCTGTTATTGGAGTGTTGGGATGGAAGAATATAGACTCTTTAGGAAGGACAGGCAGGGGAGACGAGGAGGGGGTGTCRCCCTCTATGAGAGTGACCAGCTGGAGTGCATGGAGCTCCGCCTGGGGATGGATGAGGAGCTGACCGAGAGCTTATGGGTCAGGATTAAAGGGAGGGCAGGGACAGGTGACATTATGGTGGGGGTCTACTACAGGTCACCTGACCAGGAGGACCGAGTAGATGAGGCCGTCTACAGACAGACAGGAGCAGCCTCACGTTCACAAGCCCTGGTCCTCATAGGGGACTTCAACCACCCTGATATCTGTTGGAGGGACAACACGGCAGGGCGTAAGCAATCCGTGAGGTTCCTGGAATGCATCGGTGATAACTTCCTTCTCCAAGTGGTAGAAAAGCCAACAAGGAGAGGTGCTATGCTGGACCTTGTTCTCACCGACAAGGAGGGGCTGGTGGAGAACGTGAAGCTCAAGGGCAGCCTTGGCTGCAGTGACCATGAAATGGTGGAGTTCAAGATCCTTAGGGCACCAAGGAGGGCACACAGCAAGCTCACTACCCCAGACTTCAGGAGAGCAGACTTTGGCCTCTTCAGGGATCTGCTTGGTAGAGTACCATGAGATAAAGCCTTGGAGGGAAGAGAGGCCCAAGAAAGCTGGTTAATATTCAAGGATCACCTCCTTCAAGCTCAGGAGCAATGCATCCCAGCAAAGAGGAAATCAGGAAAAAATGCCAGGAGACCTGCATGGATGAACATGGACACACTCAAACACAAAAAAAAACCTACAGAGGGTGGAAACAAGGACAGGTATCCTGGGAGGAATACAAAGAAATTGTCCGAGCAGCCAAGGAAACCCAAAGCCTTGATAGAATTAAATCTGGTCAGGGACATCAAGGGCAACAAGAAAAACTTCTATAGGTATGTCGGGGATAAAWGGAAGACTAGGGAAAATGTGGGCCCTATCTGAAACGAAATAGGAGACCTGGTTACCTGGGATACGGAGAAGGCTGAGGTACTCAACAACTTTTTTGCCTCAGTCTTCACCGGCAAGTGCTCAAGCCTCACCACCCAAGCCGCAGAAGGCAAAGGCAGGGACTRGGAGACTGAAGAGCTGCCCATTGTAGGAGAAGATCAGGTTCAAGACCATCTAAGGCATCTGAAGGTGCACAAGTCCATGGGACCTGATGAGATCCATCTGCGGGTCCTGAGTGAACTGGCAGATGAAGTTGCTAAGCCACCATCCATCATATTTGAGAAGTCGTGGCAGTTTGGTGAAGTTCCGGCTGACTGGAAAAGGGGAAACATAACCCTCATTTTTAAAAAGGGAAAAAAGAAAGACCCGGGGAACTAGAGGCCAGTYAGTCTCACCTCTGTGCCTGGGAAGATCATGGAACAGACCCTCCTGGAAGCTCTGCTAAGGCACATGGAGGACAAGGAGGTGATTAGAGGCAACCAGCATGGCTTCACCAAGGGCGAGTCCTCCCTGACCAACTTAGTGGCCTTCTATGATGGAGTGACTACATCAGTGGACATGGGAAGGGCTACAGATCTGATCTGTCTGGACCTCTGTAAGGCCTTTGACATGGYCCCCCACAACATCCATCTCTCTAAACTGGAGAGGTACGGATTTGATGGGTGGACTGTCAGATGGGTGAGGAATTGGTTGGATGGACGCATCCAGAGGGTAGCGGTCAATGGCTCAACATCCAGATGGAGATAGGTGACAAGTGGTGTCCCTCAGTCCGTATTGGGACCAGTACTGTTTAATATCTTCATCAATTACATAGATAGTGGGATCGAGTGCATGCTCAGCAACTTTGCAGATGACACCAAGCTGAGTGGTGCRGTTGACACACTGGAGGGATGGGATGCCATCCAGAGGGACCTGGACAAGCTCAAGAAGTGGGCCCATGTGAACCTCATGAGGTTCAACAAGGCCAAGTGCAGGGTCCTGCACCTGGGTCAGGGAAACCCCCTGTATCAATACAGGCTGGGGGATGAAGGGATTGAGAGCAGCCCTGCCGAGAAGGACTTGGGGGTACTGGCAGATGAAAAGCTGGACATGAGCCGACAATGTGCTCTCGCAGCCCGGAAGGCCAACCATACCCTGGGCTGCATCAAAAGAATTGTGGCCAGCAGGTCAAGGGAGGTGATTCTGCCCCTCTACTCCGCTCTGGTGAGACCTCACCTGGAGTACTGTGTCCAGCTCTGGAGCCCTCAGCACAAGCAAGACATGGACCTGTTGGAGTGGGTCCAGAGGAGGGCCACAAAAATGATCAGGGGGATGGAACGCCTCTCCTATAAAGAAAGGTTGAGAGAGTTGGGGTTGTTCAGYCTGGAGAAGAGAAGGCTGCGGGGAGACCTTATTGTGGCCTTTCAGTACTTAAAGGGGGCCTATGAGAAAGATGGTGGCAGACTATTCAGCAGGGCCTGTTGCAACAGAAAAAGGGGTAATGTTTTTAAACTAAAAGAAGGTAGATTTAGACTAGATATAAGAAAGAAATTTTTTACAATGAGGGTGGTTAAACACTGGAGCAGGTTGCCCAGAGGGGTGGTAGATGCCCCATCCCTGGAAACATTCAAGGTCAGGTTGGACGGAGCTCTGAGCAACCTGATCTAGTTGAAGATGTCCCTGCCCATGGCAGGGGGGTTGGACTAGATGACCTTTAAAGGTCCCTTCCAATCCAAACTGTTCTATGATTCTATTCTATAATTCTATTCTATTATCTTTTTGACAGTAAATGTTGTGACAGAATGAGTCCTTGACTGATGTTCTGATTGCAGGCCACATCAGTAATAATAAATACATAGAACGCTCTTCCATGAGTGTTCAAATATATCTAAGTGCTTTGATTCTTCCCATGTTTGGATTTTGCATAGTTGATTTTTTGGGTTTCAGAAAAGTAAAAGTGCTTGAAAAAGATGTGTAATGTACAGTACTGTGTCTSGTGTTACTTAGGGAACTTCAAATTCCAGTTAGCAGTTAGCGAATGTATATGGGTGATTTCTCTTAAACACAGTAGGCTTTTGAGAACCAATGCTAAGTTCTGCTCATGAATTGTGCTGGTTATAACATCTGGCAAAACACAAAATTACTAACCATGTTTTGGGCAGAGAAAATGCTATCTGAAAATTTTAACTTCTGTATAGGAAACATATGAAACTCTGCTTAATCCTATTCCTTTTTTTCTGCCTGATTGTTCTGTTTTATCCAAAAAATGTATTTTCCAGTAATTCATGCTTCTATCTTCCAATAACTTTAGCCTGAAAATGTAATGGCAGCATCTGTGTATTTCTCTTGTTTGCCATGGTATTCTCACAGTCTATCACAGGCTAGAAAATGCTTTAATAAGTGAAAGGCTTGATTGATTATAGAGTCCAGATTCAATGACAAAGCAATAGCTAGAGGATAAAGTATCTTGCTGGTCAAGCTGATGCAGCTTTAGACTTTTGCCTAAATCCACAAAGCCAACAGCTAATTGGAACGGTACCATTCACTTATATAAATCTTCAATACCCATGGTGCATTTTATCACAAATCAAAATAGTAATTCAGAATTGTATCATTGTCTGTAAAATATAACACCCTTGTGATCTCTACTAGAAGAGACTGTATAACACTGTGCTGGAAAGTGAACAGCTACAGCAGGGGATATCAGATAGGCAGACTGTAATTACTAAAATTTTGCCAACAACACATCACCTGTACTTTTATTAAAATAGTCTGTGAATCCTTTTGAAGGAACAAACAAGCAGCTTTTCCTTCATCCTAAAAACATGATTAGGGATGTGGAGGTGGTAGCATTGGCAAGAAGCAATATTTATTTTTGTTGGAAACTTCTAACATATCCTGGCAARTGGTTGACAAGAGTACCATTTAATGGTTCAATACTAATTCACAGAAAAAAACACTGTGCTGCTGTGGCTTCTGGAAGTGTAGTGGGTTCTGTATGTGGTGATCCAATACAGCCTTCAGAAGGGCTGAGTTATGATGAAAAGGGCAGGTTTCAAGTCAGGATTACGACTGGAGACAGAATGATGAGCTACCATAAAGTACACACAATTAAGAGAGTTGTTAATATTAGGAGTCTGGCTCATAGAGGCTTTAGAGCAGGTTTTGTAAATTTAGTTTCTTTAGCCYGTACCTCATCCTTACCTTTATTCCTAATACCATATCAGACTGGGACATGATCCTCTCCTACAGCGAAGTATAAGGCAATATCTGCTAGCAAAGGCTTCCTCCGTAATCTTATTGTTTATCTGGTGTTTAACACTAAACATAGTTTCTAGATGCTACAGTCCTAACCCCTAACACCAGTTTTAACCCTTGTCATACTTCATAGCCCATGGATATTTACAGGACCTATAACTAAACAGTAAAGGTATTTAGCACTGCTGTACTTAGCATTCTCAGCTGTACCTTCTCAAAAGTTACTCCTAGAAATCCTAACCCTAGCCACAGCTCAATACCAGGACCTCCCCAAACACTCCAGGAGCACTCCATTACGCKGTGATGGTTAGAGCCCTATAGTCATCTATTCTCCACTATAACTAAGGAAAAGCCACTTGCCCTTACCTGCACCGATTCTCATGCTTGCCTTGCCTTCTTTGAACTCTGCACCACTCAGTATCTCCTTCTCTGTAACCCTGCAGGCCTCTATTAGCTGTGGGGTGAGAATTATTCACTGTGATATGAATAAAACTGGAATTAGGGGTAGGTTTAGGAAATCGAGAGTCTGAGGACTTGTGATCACTTCTGAATGCAACTAAATTCAACATCTCTTGCAGTAAGAAAACTGCAATTTCTTGTTGCCAGGAAGTCTTAAAGTTAATTCTGATAGGGTTCCTGTTGGTTTATGTTGGGATGTTAGCACAAAGCTAAGCCAATCCTGTTAGTCAGCTGTATCTGAAATAGAGTTTAAGACTGGGCCAGTTATGTGCTTAAGAAAATAGAGCCAGATTTCAATAGATCTGTCTTTCTGAGAAGTGAAGCTGATGGTTTCTACCTTATGCTCCATCAGTTTAGCTGCAGAAGCACATGCTGATCATCACAATACACACTCAGTTGTCTTCCCTCCAATTTCTTTCGCCATAGTAGGATAATGACAGACGGAGATATGTTTGTAACTGTAGGACATCAAAGCATTTGATATGTGGTGAATTATTATTATGCCCAAGAGACAAATGGAGACATTTGTATCAGAAAGTAATTATAGCTCTATTGTAGCACCTTAACTTCTAATACCTAGCCAGTTGCATAAGTTTTGGGGTCTAACAGAGAGGAACCTTGAGGAATACACTTCTCTCCCTTCTCGTGTAATCTCTAGCTCAACACAGAAAGGGAAAAGGGTTGACACAGGGAGCCACTCCTTATGTGAAGGACGGGAGGCTAGTTCCTGAGAGAGAGGGCACTGGACCTACCTGGTTGGAGAGAGCTGACTTCTTCTGACTAATATTATTAGGGCAATGTGGCCTCATTCTTTCATTTCTGGTGGCGGAAGATGATGGCAGTTTAAATTCTGAATTGCTGTGGCACTCACTGAGCTGGCTGGCAGCAAGCCTGACCTAGCTACATATGGGCGTAGTCAAAGGACATGTCTACCACCTCCTGTCAACAGCCTCCCAAAGTAACTGCCGATGTCTTGTGCCAGTTCTAACAGGTCATTTGCCCATTTAAAAAAAATAAAAAATAATAATAAAAAAAMCCCACAAAATTCTTTGAAGGACATGTTTGCATTTAAGTTATTTCTGTTGTACTCAGAGAGTTAGTTGGCTCATGTGTAGTTAACATGAGTCACTTAATCCAAAAATAGGATTTGCACACACATTTTGCAAAACTGCTAACAGCCCACATTAGTTCTGCACTCAGTCGTGTTTGCAGCAATGCCTTCTGGGTGCATATCCCTGCTTTCTTGAAATCCATGTTGGTCTTTCCTATTTTCCACTTGTTCATATCTCATCTTTTTTCTGATTAAAGAGATGTGTTCAGTCATGGACTTCAGTTTTCATATCAAGGTGACAGGGAAAGGTCACTGTTTCTAGATTTTCTGGTATAYACCGATTCTTCTTCTGTGATACCTTTGTATCATAACAGGAAAACTAAATTAAAGAACACCTACAAAACTCTACTCCCTTGCAGTACTAGAAAAATAGAATTTAGTAGTCTGAAAGCATCTTTGAAAAGCTGCAGGTAAGGGTACCTGTGATAAATCAGTTCAGGTACAACAAGTCATGCAAAATATAATCACTCGGAAGACCAGAAACCCAACTGCATTTATATATATCTTACAATCCTTAAACAGAATACAGGAGCTGTCCCAAAATGGTGTATTTTGAAACAGATATGTTTTTGATGCCCTTGTACTGTTTTAATAGATATAATTGATTCAAACCCAGTAGTCATGAATTATAGAATATAAAATAGTATATGAATCAAAAATGCTAAACTGCTGGTCATTTAAAATGTCATCTGGGTTTTTCTAGATGGGGACGTCTTGTTTTCTGATTGATAGAGAAGCTTGGGGCAGTTAGGGTTTTTTTCATTATTGCTTTTTTAAAAAAAAAAAAAAAAAAAGCTGTTCTTGAAATGTTGTGTTTGTAGTGTTCCATGTCACAGCAATTAGAACTGCTCGGTTTCCAAATAAAAGCTGCACACTTGGGATCAGATCTATACAGATCAAGAAAGTGACAGACTGTGTTTGCTCTGCCATAAGATATGGAGATCCTTTGGCRCTCACAGAAAACTTGAGCCCTGATCCATTATTGGAAACCATTAGCATAAATACTCTGCCAGGTCATTGCATTATCATCTCCATTATCAAATCGCCCTGTGGGACTAGGCATTTAGCACTTAGATCATGCTATTAGTCTTTCATATGGTAATGGAATAATCAGCAAAAATGCATGCCTAGGAGTTCCTGAGTTAACACAGAACTGAAACAAAATCAAAACTGCACACAATTCCTTATATTTTGGTACATATTGTATAGTGGATTGCTTTAATGTTCTAAGCACCAAGCTTTGACTCACATTCAGACTGATCCAAAGACTAAGGTGTGAGTACAGCCAGTCCCACTCAGCTAATAATGCTCTTTAAGTAGCTCTTTAAGTAGCCAAATTATGCACAGTAACTATATAACAACAGTAACTGCCAGAAACCAGCTTCCCTAATTCCGTGCTCTAACCTTTGTTGACTGGATTACATCTCATCTCAGAAAGATTTTTTTATGTTTCTTGATAAGGACAGTTCAAAGCCATCCATTGAAATTTTCTGGCTTAAATATACCTTTCCAAAGAGGAGACAGAGGTACAGGAGGCCAGAAACTCCTTAAGTTATCTTTGATGCCAAAGAATTTACCCGAAAAATAATTTGAGTCATAAACTCAGCGATAGAGGTTAATCTCTCTTGGGAGAGAGGAGGACTGCAGAGAGGTTTAGACATCTTTAATTTTCATCTTATAATTCTCAAATACCTTTGTTTTAACGCATCATCAGAAGACCATCTGTATCATTAAGCCATCGTAGGAAYTGTAATTTTTTCAGGTGTAGGGAGCTAATCATGACTCTTTCAGGCTGGAAGTGTATATATTCTTTAAATGATACAACTGCAACACCTAGACATTGGGGAGAGGTGCCTGGGACATGAATATCTTGTTCTTCTAGCGTGKTACAAATAAAGCCAGCCATAAACTGAGCAGCACATACATCTTACCTTAAAATCATATTTCGCTACAACTATTTATGGTGTTTGGTCTGATATGTCCTCTTGCAGAATGTTTCTGGGAATTAATTGGAGTAGGCATTTTAGTAGAATTAATCTTAACCTAAGTGCCCTGATTTGACAACTTAACAACTGTGGAGCAGGAGATAAGTTTTACAACTGTCTTTATCCTACTAATTCAGGCCAGTGTTATTAATAAGGTGTGTGAGATTTACAGTAAGACCCTAGGAGGTAGATTTAAGTTTAACAGCCAGGAAAACTAAATTTTGTTTGCTCTAGATTCAAGGCAGAGAATACTAGATTTTTTTGGTTTACTTTCCAGTAAGCTACTTTACAAATAACACCATAAATTTTACACTACRGCTTCAATTACAGAAGGCTTTAGGCACCTGAATAGAATAAGAAATTTGCATGCAGACAAATACATGCAACATTCCTTTAAAACAAAGAAATAAAATGTCTTACAATAAATAAAACCCCAAGATCTTCCATGGATAAAATGTGTGTCTCATGCATATTGTGACAAATACAAACAACACAAGGAAAAGGAACAAACTCATAATTCTTGCCCAGGAATAAGTATGCAACCATCAATAGCGTCTTACAGTTTTCAGTATTTATGATATTTATACAATACCTTTCCCTCTGCCATTTCAAAGTGTTTTCTTTATATTAAGTTTCACAGAAGCCTTGTGCAATATTATTATCCTCATCTAGGCGATGGAAATGCAAAGGTAACAGTAACTGACACCTAAAGAGCAAGTGCTGCATTCAGAATACAACCAACTCCTACCTTCTTGTACCAGCTCTTATAAATATACTCACTTCTGGAAGTGTCTATTCAAACATGGGGTTTTTTCACTTTATTTTGAATTGTTTTAAATATATTCTGCTTCTGAAAAAAAACCTATGATCACCAAGTTTTCTCTGTCAGCTCCAGTATGCAGTAGTGTATCTCTTCCACACCTACACTAGCACGCTCTTAAATATACAGGAAAAWGGCTTTCTATTTTGCAAAGTCTGCCAGATGATACCTCAATATATTTTTCATTTATTTTGGTTGTTGTAACACATGGCAYGGTTTGTGGCACAATAATTTGGGGTCTTTGTACGGAGATGTCACCACAAGCCCAATATGAAAATCATGATATGATCATTTCCTCTCTTAGAAAATTCACAGCAAGGTGGAGATATTTAGCATACTGAAAGTACAGCTTTATGCAGTACTCACTGAAGAATGAGCATGCTCCTACAATCCCCTGTGGCATCCAAAATTTCCTTGGAAACCTCTCCTGAAGTTACTCTGAAGTATTTGCCGAGCATSACCCTGTTCTGTTTGTGAGATCACAGCTCACAAATAAACAAGCTATAGCAGCTTTAGGCATTGATCCTATTACTCCAGTACTTTGTAAGAAACACTATATAATTACTCTTGAAATGCTGGGCTAAAGTGTTATTACTACTAATACACCCTAGAATGCTGGAAGTAACTTAAAAAAAATGCTGAAAAACATTAGAGACAGTACAGAGCACAATTTCACTTACAGATTGTGTTGGTGCTTTCTATCGGTAGGTCATCTAATTGGTAACTCATGACATCACCAGACTTTAACCATTTTGACTGACATTCTCTACACTACTTGCCACAGGCAGATGTTGCTGTGGCTCACTTTCGCTTTGTAAATAGGAAGCCATAAGGCCATTTAGCTCACAAAAGTGTTAGGAACTAGTTTAATTAATATTGGTTAGGCACTTAGATATTGTAATGTAGTAGAAAAGTCCATATGGAAATGAAAAAATTTTGGTTTTAGAATGTGGTTTGAACCTGTGTGAGACCTGGGGCTGCACACTGAACCGAATGTTGAAAAATCCTTAGGCAGCAAGCACCATCCGTTCTGTGCATGACTGAGTCTGGACCCTAGAGAAAAAATGAATATGTGATCATGTAATTAGACTGTAGAATAATTAACATACACAAGGGAAGGATAAYTTCAAATACAGGTAATCTTAATTCCATTTTTTTTCCTGTAGTTAATTTTGCAGCCTTTATTTTATCTCACTGTAGGTTTTCTCTATGTGATATATGGTATAAAGGAAAGCAGAAGTGCAGTACTATTAGYTGATTTTATTCCCCTTTATTAAATGTTAATGTAAAATCTGCAACAAAGGATGCAATTGACCATTTACTATTCTACAACATTTCAAACGTCTTTCAAAGAGAACTTCTTGGTCACTTAACCAAAGAAAACAAAGTCAGAATCTTTCACCTTACCTGCCAGACTTCTAACTCTCTTAAGTATGTGCTTGAACTTTGAAATTCATGAATTATTTCTAGTTCASCAGAAAGGACCCGTCTCTATTGCAAATACAGCTATCTTAGGTTATTGCCTTACAACACTGTTACGCCTTAACTTCGTTTCAACAGAATTAAAATCTGTAGCGTGCTAGGAATTAGTTGTGTCATGACTGGACTAAAGGATAGTCTTTTAGATTTATTATTACTTATTTTAACCTCCCATCTGAAAGTTCCATCCAAGCTCAGAATTTTATTTATGATATGAGAGTACAACTTAGCTTTCAGGTACCRTTCATAGCTTACCTTTCCTGGGATACACTGCAACATATAGCTCATTCYACTGAGAAAGCAGAGTAATGAATATGCCTTTGCAGATAAAATAAGCAAGCACACACATACAGGTATATTCATAGGGAAGTCGGTACCTATATTGGTATCAAAAATTAGTACATTTTCCTTATATTCTAGTAGGTTTTTGTTTAATGAAATTGCATTGTGAAATACCCCAGAGCTATGTATTCAGTAAGCAACAAGCTCTTGTCGCTTCTCAAATATTGTCTCATTTTATTCCTAGTTCTCAGGCAGTTTCATGCTTCCCTGTACTTCCTAGAGCTCTGATCCTGCTGTTCATGCCCATGCACAAGCCTCGTTAATATTTCGTTTCGAAGTCTGCTGGGACAAAACATCTGTGTGGATACTACATAGTGTAAATTCAACAAACAGGCTTGACAGTAAAAGCTAATGTTCCAAAATACCCAAAGTATTGTCATAATGTCGACAGAATATGTACAGCTATGCTTGGGTAGTGGGGGCAGGGGATCCAATTCTACCTGCTCAGAAGTGAAATGTAGAGCATGTAAAAAGATGTTTGTTCATGTGTATCATTATTACAGACAAAGATAACTCGTTAATTTTAAAGATTCCTTTTTTTTTCTGATGGCTTTAAATACAGAGGCTGGTGATTACGGCTGCTCTCATTTTCCTGGTCACCTYTTTCTCTTCTTACAGGACTGGAAATATGACTCCACTGAACCTGTAATTTCAGCTTCCATTCCTGGCTAGCTCAGCTCAGCAAAAGAACAATTTGGGGTTTAGTTTTCATTAAAGACATCAACACATCTCTCAGAAGTCAACAGCAAACCTCTCATTGAATTCATTTATGCAAGATCAGGTTCTAAATTGGAAAATTCAGCAGATATACACCAGTAACTGAGAGAAGAATCAGACCACTTAGACAGACAACTTTGAGGCTCTTATTTCTGTTCYTCTGTAGTCAAAAGTAAGCACTGTGGTAATTCATGTTTCTCACTGAGAAAGCATTTGTTTAATAACCTCAAAAATTTTGAAAATATCCTCTTATAAACGGTGAAATTTAAGACCTAGAATGTACTATTACAAAAAGAGCAAGAAATAGTCAACGATTTTGAAGGGATTTGTTTTCTAATTAACAAAAACTTTGATAAACACAAGGAATACTTTTAAAAATTCCAGTTCTTTGTTCAATAAATTCAGACAAATATTTTTTTACTCAGATTTAAACTTTAACTATGTAGAATGCAAGGTATATGACTCAACCACGAAGTTAAATAAACGCCATACTGTTCTTTTGATATTGCATTACAATTAGAGCTGAGAAAACAAATCCGGTTAACTTCTTTGTCTAATTCCATGTTTTTCACATTAGAAGCTGTATATGGCTGGCTAACGTTTTTCTTAGTTAGTCAGTCATTTCACAGCAGTRTTTTCAAATATTTATTCTGAGTAGTTCTTAATACTTGAGCTATTTTGGCTGTCACTGTACACAAAGGTTACCTAGAATGAGCCTCCTTCTGCTCCTTCTTCTCAATTTTGCATGAGCTTCCTGAACTGCAAACTAAAGAATTGCTGTAATATGTCAAAAAGTGAGGTCATTCTTTAAGGATTAAGGTCAGGAAAGTATATGTGCATGTGATATAACTGTTCATGTTCTTAGTGTCTTTTTGCCTCATGAGCCTCATCATTTACGTGATTTGCTTCAGCAGATCTTTGCACTTGTGTTTTGCTGCAGACTATAACGTCATCTTAAGTAAGACCTACAGGATTCTCAAACATAGACATAATTATTGGGAAAATACAACTGATGAGAAGTCTCATAAAAAAATCAGATAAATATTGATAGAAAAAGTATTGTGGTATCTGCCAAGCTGTCGTTGTGCTGTAAAATCAACATTCTGTAATGCCAACCCAATCAATCAGCCAAATTTTTCTCTAAATGTAATGCAAGCTCTACGCTTCATCCAAACCTCCCTGAAAATTCTGTCTAAGCTTATGAAAATGAACATGGTTTTAATTTGGGGCTTGTAACAAAATCTGAACCCAAGTAAGTTTCATATCATTTAGGAATTTGTAAGGAAATACTGGAACAGAAATGAACAGGATTCAATTTTTATCTGGACTATAAAAGTAAAAAACTTGGACAATTTCATTTACAGTGGGTGAGATAATCTTTCTTATCATGGATTGCTATGGAAGAACACTTGGCCAAAAAAGAGACAAAACTATTCTCAGCCTCATTTAGAATTACAAATATTTATTGTCATTATTTATTACCATGGAATTACTGAAAGGAACTTAACACGATATGGCCACAGTCTGTGTTAGGACCATAGTCTATGTTAGTCCCATGGTGCTGTCGTCCTAGATACATAGTAAGTAATGCATCTCATTGGACACACTCGATTTTTCTAGTGAAACTTACAGTTCTAAATGTGACAGTAACTGATCATCAGGCAAGTATTTAGTAGTTAGAAAGAAACACCTAATTCGTGCAATAAAATGTCAGATTATTACTTCTTCATGTCACTGAGACTTTATTCAACAAAGGTTTATTCCTGCTCTCAGCCATATAACTGGATTTGCAATTAAGGTCTTTGTTTAATTTCCTTAAAACATCATTCCTGTTTATACATCTTCTGCAATTCCATTTTTAAATGTAATTGCTTCTAAATCTCAGAGGATATTAATAGCTGCCTGAACTGATATGTTTTAATACTAAGAACTGTGATTTAAACTACTAAAGCAAAAACCCAACAAAGCAAATGAGACACAATTCTAATCATGTTCTGGCAGCTGATTCTTTTTATTTTCTATCTGTACCACTTATTTTAGTGCCTGAGATTCAGCTGTAGGTTTACTGTTCCACAAGGCTACGCTGTCTGTCTTTACAGGGATGATGTGAAAACTTAAACAAGCCATTCCTGCATTAGAAACCACCATTCCTTCACCTTTACTTAGGRTGAGGACACTTTCTATTGACCCATACTATTGGAAATTAGATTGCCTATTCCTGGTCATCTCGCATACTTTTTTCAGAGTACTCTTCTGACTGGGAAGCCATCACTGAGCTTGTAGCTACATCTGTAGACAGCTCTGTTCAACATGAATTTAAGCARTAAATTTTTCAATGTCTGCTGTTAGTGTGCAGATACCCTAAAATGGCAGTGGAAGGTTCATTCCTCCTTCACTGAGAAGTCCAATTTTCTGTTTTCTTCACAGGTAGATGGTGGAAATGATAGTCTTTAACTTGGAGAATGCCTGTAATGTGTTTCAGAAAGTGATGAGAACAATTTCTTATTACAGAGAAATAGAGAAATTGCATCCTCTCCAAATTTTTTTTTTTTTTTTCATTTTCTTTCTGGCTGAATGAATGTCAGACAGGCAGGAGTGAACCCCCTTCATTTAGTGTATGCGCTTGTTGTCTCCAGCCACAACATTTCTTAGAGGACAGTTCCCACTCTATATGAAGACATCCATGACATTTACAATTTGTACAGACATGCTAGCATAATCTTCAGAGAATGAATCTTGATACAGGCAAAGATATACCAGCAATGCTGCTTTAATAGCAGCATGATCCAACCAATATTTTCAATACTCTAGCTACTGAAACATCTAGATTATGAGGAGTTTTAGCAGTGCACCTCATTACATTCTCCCCCCAGTGCCTTGCAGTCAGTAAGCACAAAACTCCAGGCTTTTTATGTCTTATAGAGAGTCCTGATCTTTCTTGATTGATTTTTTTTCCCTCCTTTTACTGTTGCATATAAAATACTGTTTGTCATTCTCATATATATGTATGTGTGTGTGTATAGCCTGTGATTGAAATTATTTTAATAGGTGTGTTCTTCAAAGTTTCTTATGAGGTGTTCTGAGACCAGTAACATTTTGCCATACAGTAAGTAATCCCAAAAGCATTTTGCAAACTGGTTCCACCTTTTCTACCACAAAGACCTTGCTGGTGTCTGAATGATCAGATGAAAAGGCATTTCTGTGTTTTCTGCCTTAACCAAATTTCCCTAAACAGTAGTTCCATTTTTTTCTCTTTCAGAGAGCATCTGATGCTCACTGAGGAACATAACTATGCCAAACAAAAGCTGTACGTAGAGCACCTCAAGAGAAAGTGGAGAGGTAGCAATAAAGTGGCTGAACACTCCCTGGTCACAGATTAGAGCAGTCTCAGTTACCCCTAATTATGTGTAGCTGCCTACRGCTTGAATGAGTCATTTCAGCAACCAGGGATCAGCACTGGAGTACTTCACCTGCTGCCCTTTCCATGAAACAAACCTTCTTTTCAGATTACAAAAAAAGCCTGACATAAAATGGTGTCATCATCTCTCCAGCACCTGTGAGTTTAGGCAAAGAGTTTGTGCAACAGCTGAGTCACAAGTTATACTCTTTCTTTTAATATCTTTTTTCATTTTCTTTACCATTCCTTCTCTTGCAGTCTACAGCTACTTTCAGTCTCATATCTGTCCTGTCACTGTCTCTTCACTTGTCATCTAAGTTCTTTTCCATGGCATTGCATTTTTCTGCTTCCTGCTCTTTCACAAACATATTCCCTACAGCCCTTGAGACAGCTGTCTCTTCCAGTTCCATCACAACAGTCTGCTCACTTCCTTTTTCCTTGAGTGATGCTTTTCTTCTGCATGGTCATTTTCTGATCTGCTCCACCTTACTGCATTCTGACTGTGCTTTCAGAATACAAATGCATTTTCCTTGTAGCACTCTTTTCTTTTCTTGTTATATTTCCAGATTGTTCATGGTTTTCCATGCTTGGGGACCTGACTCAGAGATTTACGTCACATACTTATTGTCCAGCAATCCTTCTAATTATGCCACGCTAGGAAATGTGTTATGAAGCCTAGACTAATTAACAAAGTTTTGTACGATATGTCTATGTAGGCTAAGTGGAGCTGCTCCAGTGAATTGCACCGGTGAAACTTCCCAGGGTGGACACACCCTTGCCTCCTCCACATAAGAGCTCAGGCACAAAACTACGTGACGAATGCTGTAATTCTCAGGTCAATAAGATCCTTCATTAGCCACACAGGGATGCATTTAAGACATTCCTGTTTTTCCTTTGATTATGTCTACCCTGGAGACTTTGCCCAGGCCAGCTGTAAAGAAGTTAGCGCAAGAAAAGAAACAGCCCAGCTGTGACAGAATGGAGTTACATTTAGACCGATTTTCCCACTTGCTGTTCACAGCTACATGGGGTGTTTGCAATCAACGGTGTAAACACATCACTTGCATTTCTGGGACTGATAATACAGACAGTCATGCAAAAAGACTTCTAAATCCTGAGCTGGTATAAACACCCAGGTTATATACCCACCTCCTTTTTACATAGATCCATTATTTTCTCCACTGAATTCCACTGAGATGTTGTAGCCAGTCTTCCTCAGGTATGATGAGTTAGAAATGTGATTTAACAAAACTTGCATTAGCAGAGGCTTTGGAAAAGGGAMACAGCTAAGAGACAAGCTAAGTTTAGCAAAACTAGTGAGATATTTCATATAATTAACATGTAACAATGACAACAGTTCTGAAAACCTACAGTAGCTTGTGAAATATTTAATCTAAATTTAGTGCAATTAATTCACTAGTATTTAAAGAGTTGATTTTGGGATTATGGTTAGAAAAGTCTTATTTCCCAGTATGAACAACATTTTGGGTATAAGAGAAAAATATCTTTTTTTCAAACTCTCTTCCTTTTGCAAAATCAGAAATAATGTTTTAGTTTTTCTGCATGATTTATTTGCACAAAAAATTACCTTCGATGGGATGCTTAGCTTTACATTAAATACCCTAAATAGATCTCAGCATGACGACAAATGAAAATGAAACAAAGTGTGGCTAAAAGGGAAAATGAGTAAGTAGTCCAGTGATTTTGAATGTCATTCTGAGTAGAAAAAAAGCCATGAACAACTGACATTCCGTGTTTCTGATGATATTCATCAATATCCCCTGTGGCTCATGAGTTGTTATATCTTGAACAGCCAGGGATCCCTTCGGTTTGGACAAAAATCCTGTGCATTTACCAGGAAAGCTAAGGTGCTCTCAGCAGTTTAGGTATTTCTTTCTCTGTCTTTTTCCTTTTTTGCCTTCGCTCYGAACTCACTTTTCAGTCTATCTTTTTTCTTACAGACTAGTGTAGGATTACTTGGAAAGTTTAGAGAGAAAACACTTCTCYAGTTATCATCTCTTCTGAGTAATATAGTGCTAGGAATGATGGCCAAAGCATCATTTACATATAGGACAGCTGACCAAAGTGTTGTAGGGTGGACGAAAAAACCCTAAATCAAAGCAAGCCAAAAATTCGTGACAAAGAAAGAAAAAGTCAGGGAAACAGAAAATGTTACGAAAGCATATAGGTTACCTAAATAGTAAATACATCTTTGATGCATCACTTCACTTGAAACCAGTTGTGTTCTTTCCTTTTCTTAACTGTTTTCTTCTTCTGTTTGGAAACTCCTCTTTTGTAAATAGACATTGCTATTTTCTGAGTCCCTTTCAGCCAGAAAACACACTCCAAGCTTCAATCCCGCACACTGCTAATTTATTCTGTGGAATCCATCTTACTTCAAGTGTTCTGATTCAGCAAGTATACTTTCACAGCAAGTGAAAAAAAAAACACCAACATTTTCATTCTCTCCAGCCTCAGCTGCGGTTGTTCACAGAATGAATTTAGCAATAATTTAAGTGCATTTGAGGTCTTCAGACAGAATTCACATTTGTTACAATCTCAAGAGCTGGAGACTGTAAAATTATTTTCTTTTCCTATAAGTTCATGACTTCAGTAGCAAATGCTGTTTCTTCCTGTACTATACAAATCTGCCCTGTTTGAGCAAAGCTTAGTCACTCTGTCCCATATCTACAGCCCCTCCCCAAAGCTATAATGCTGATGCCTCTCCTTCCAATGACATTTTTCCTCCTGAGGCAGTTCCTTCTTCATGAGAGTGGTCAGAGCACTAACATTAGCTTGGAACTTCTTGAAAAAAAGATGTCATGGTTTCCAGGATAATTACCCCAGAGTGTACCATACTTCATATGCGACTTAGCATCTGATATGGAGTGAAACCACTCAGTTCCTCCACTCTCAGGATGAGCCATGTGCAATACACCCTGGGTACCAGAGGGATCATTTCTGCAGTCTGATTCAGGACATTTGCTGGGCATACAAGAAGAGAGACCTCCAAGGCTTCTGGAAATAGAAATCAGATAGAATTGGATGTTGCCATCAGAAAACTCATTTGATCCCTATCCATACCTGGCACCTGCCAGGTACCATCTTTCCAGAAGCCACTTTCCAGGAGACCAGCATCACATATATAGCCTGTCTACYATTTGGGGAAGCAACAGGGCTGATGCTCACATGTAGCTGGACYGTCTTGTGGCCAGCTGGGTCTCACAGGGAGGTAGCAGGAGGGCTAGCTAGTGCATACGATGCTTCCCCTACCTCTGCAGTAGCTTGAGCCGCCTAACCTGGAGGGCTGGGCATCGCTGATGCAGCGCATGAARCGGTTAGTGCACGCCAGCTATAAATGCACCACACAGAGGAACCACTGGCAACYGTTCAACCAGGCCAGGGTACAACTGCCTTTAAAAAATACATGGCATTTCAACAGCTGAAGAGCTGGGATATCAGCAACATGAAGGGATACTTGTTTCTGTCAGCATCTCAATCATCTTGTAGAGCTGAGTATTTCCAGTTTTGCCTCCCCTCTCTCCCCCTTTTCTGACCCATATATCTTTTAATTGTTTGTTAGAGGATCATCTTTTGGCCACATGGGTGCTTGTTTGCTTTCCTTGCCTGACCTCCAGAGGGATCTGTCAGATAGGGATTCTTATCTTCAGCCCATAATCTCTTTAAAATCTTTCCCAGCTCGTGGCACTCTAGTGTATTTCATTCAAAAGATCCTAATAGCTGTATTAGGTTATTGGCTTTGTTATTTTTATACGGTTATTCATTAACTTCAGATGAGATTTTTAAAAACAACACTGAAAAAAAAGAAGACAAAAAAAACCCTTCATATAAAATTACACATGTATTCTGTTCTATGCAAGTCACAAAAAAATCAAATTCTGCCCTATACCATATGCCTATAATAATAAGTTTTAAGTACATATCAAAGAAAGCCAAAGCCATGAATAGCTCTGTATTTCAGAGTTTGATTGTAAATTTCTATTATTGCAAACTACTCTATCAATTTTATTCTAAATAAGGATCTTCAGAAAAACCTGAATATGTACCTACAGCCAGGTAGACTCAATTTTATTTGAGATCATAAATAATGATGACTTTTAGCATTATGATGACTTGGAAATCAGGTCAATATTTTAATATTGGAGGAGAGGTTTTCCCCTATGAGTGGATTCTGCAATTATATGCTCTATCTGGGAGATCTGGGTTACACTTCCATTTTGCAAGYCAATGTTCTTTCTCAAGAACATTTATGTCTAAAAATGTTAGGCTAAAGCTACAACAATCTTTGCCAACTCATTCCCCTTGCAAAGGGAGAAAAATACACTCCTGGAAGGCAATCATTTGAGTGCTTTAGCATGCCTGGACATAACTATACAGAACAGTGAATAGCTCAACTTTGTTGCTGCATCAGGCTTGCAAAGATAAGCCAAGAGAACAACAATAAAAATCAAATGTAGATGTTAGTAGATGCTGCTATAGWGATTGTGTAGTTCAATAAGTCAGAAATATTCCATAGCTTATAAATAGAATTTCATCCAACTTCTACCACTAATAAATAAATTAGCAAACCTAATTGTGGGCAAAATACCATAATGTAGAGATGCTTGCCAAGTGCTATTTGGACACTGACCATAGTTCATGCAATTGTTCTGCCATTTTTTTGTTCAATGAGAACTGACACATAGTTATTGAAAATAATCAAATATTTGCCAAGCAACAAACAGAATACACAACGGCAGCATTCCTCTTTGGCAGCGGAGGATGGTCAAACACAATCCTAGAGAACTTTGTATCTCTCTGAGACTGTATTGAAATATGTGTATACTTTGTCATCTGCCCTTTTTTAGAACATTTTCACAGGGCATAGGCTTGTGTCAATGGATGAGGGTACTAGAGAATGTGTGATTCCTACTGAGCACCTTTTGAAGATGGGTTTCCAAATGAAACTTCCAAGAACTCCAGACACTCTTACAGGGAAATAGAGCTAATTAATTA
Source organism: Oceanodroma leucorhoa (assembly GCA_030449065.1). Lineage (NCBI taxonomy): Eukaryota > Metazoa > Chordata > Aves > Procellariiformes > Oceanodroma > Oceanodroma leucorhoa. The sequence continues at coordinate 2,079,425 of JASVER010000068.1, forward strand.
GCTTATTTTTGCATTGTATTAACTATAAATGCGAAAAGATGACAGGAGCAACACACTGCAATGTCATGGTAATGATACATGTGCTTATGGAGAGATACAATAAGTTCAGCTTTATTGGGCTCATTATCTTTCATTCCTTTAAGAATGGGTGATGAAAATGAGAAAAAGGATTGGAGTAGCTTGTTCCAGTAAAGCAATTCTCTACTGCATCAAACTATATTCATGAAAGTTTAAGAACCCTTACATCTCTTTAATAAATAAGCCAATGATGTATATAATGGTACAGTAATAAAAATGCTAGTTATTTAATACTGGGAAATAATAGATCTGCTTGCAGTAGCCCCATGTTAATTAGTAGGCTTCTTTTTTTTCCCAATGCAGTTTTATTTTCATGAATAATACTATGCTGTTTCAACAGAGAACACTTCCTCTTTTGGATTTCACAACTCTCCAGGGCACACTAGAGAGTGAATCAGTTATGCCCAAGATGCAAACATTAAGCAAACAGGAGACTCACTGAAGTTATTTTGGTACCTTCTCTTTGATTTATGTGGAATAATTTCAGCAAAATATCCTATAGGAAGAGTGTAAAACTTTTCTGCACATTATGTGCTAAATTAGACTTGCTTAGGGAAAACATGTATGTCATGCTCAGTATTACTGTGGGGTATTAATTTGATTTGGGAAACTATGTAAAAGATTTGATGACTAAAAATGTCTGAAGAAAAGAAAGGAAAATCATTATAGCATTTGGTATATATTCTCTATGGTTTTGATTACACATTAGTAAAGCTATATAATACCTCTGTGATGTAGCTATTTTTGCCACCATATATATATCTTGTGGGTAAACTGAAGATAAAAAAAAAATTACCTAAATTATACTACTAGTGTTGAAGCTGTCTTTATTTCCCTTCCAGTAACCTAACCAAGGGGGTCCTTCATAGTGTAAAGACTGACTCTAAATTCCTGCACACTTCTGGGAAACTCTCTCCTAAGTTGTAAGAAATATTGAAAACTATTACCTCTACTTTAATATCCTGGATTACACACTAACATTTTTCTGGTCAGTCCCTCATAAACATAAAGCCAAAATCCACCTATATTCAGTGTCAGTACTAAATGCAGTATACATTTTTGAATTTTACATTCTGTCATTTTTTCTTTCAGATACTGAATAACAGTTGCAAACTGTTTTCCTCTACTATCTGTTTGACTGGGAGAGGAGAGGGACAGAGAGAGGAGATGTTGGTTGAAAGAGAGCAACATTTAAGAATGTAATGAAGATATTTAAACAGAGCTATGGCGTACAGCTGTAATAAGTCTCTCAATGGTAGACCAAATTTGCTTGTTTCACTGTAATCTCACTGACCTTGAAAGACCAACTACATGAGATTTTCTATTGTGTCGATTCTGTCCCATTGTGTGATCTGAATAAAAGCAGCCTTTAAAAATGTAATGTCACGCTGCTATTCTCAAATGATAAATTGTAGTGTCAATTATAATTTACTCATAGAGAGAAAAGATAATATAATTTCAAAAGACTATTACAGGGAAATCTTCCATAACAATCAAGGAAAATATATATATTATGAGTGACTGCTAGTGGTATTATTATTATTAAAGTTATTGTGCTTATTATTAAGATTGCCAGACACTATCTGTTATAATACAGGTTTTTTTAATCTAGCAAACTTTTACTGAAAGGGCTAAAATTTGCCATGCTAGATATTTGCTTCAGTCCAAATGTTAAGTACACCCTGAGCCGCAATGATCCAACTGTATCAGTGAATAAGGATAATGAAAAATATTTTTTTTCAAGCTATGCTCATCGGGAAAGTGAAATGTATTAGTGTGACTGTCAGTGAAGGGTAGTTCTGACATGAGGGAAGATTCACTGAATGAGGAGACTGAAAAGTGATGCAGGGAAAAGGAGCTGCAGTGAGTTATCTCGACTTGATGTAGCATGGGATCCCAGAGAACATTTAACAGGGACAAGAGAAAAGACACAGGGCAGAGCACAAGGAAGGAAACTCCCCAGCAAGCCATAAGAGAGAGTCTATGTGACTGGGAACAGCGTGGAATGGAGAGTATGGCAACAAGGGAGAAACAAGCTGGATAAGAAGCTGGAGGCAATGGGCTGGAGATTGGCCGGGCAAGGAGTCCAGAGGAAGAGCTGGGAAAGAGTTGGACCCAGTTAAGTCCAGCTTCTCATTTTTCTGCCATCAACAGACAAAATCCAAAGACAAAAAGTGACCCATCCTTCTACAGAGCAGCTCTGTGGAAAGTGCTGGAGTGCATTACTGCTTGTTGACAGTGATGCCAGTGTTCAGTTCAGTGGAATTCCTTTTTTTCAGTTTATTTAAATAAAAAAAGTGGCTCAGAAGAGCAGAGATATCACAAAGAAGTTGAAAGGCCAGAGCATCAAAGGAAAAGCAAGGCAAAAGAATGACCACAGTTATGTGCATGAGTCATCAGAAATGGCATTTGACAGTCCATGCTCAGCATTGCCAGAAGGTATATTAGTATAAAAATGAAATCATTGTTCTTTCTAAATCTGGTAACATGAAAATATAAACACCTCCTCATGTCCCATTAAAATCGATGGCATTAAAGAAGGATTAATTACATGAAAGGAAGAGATTTACTAAGGTGTCTTCATGCCCAGCTCTAACTAAATAGGAGTTTTATTGTGCTAGACAACTTTGAGTATCTTATCCTACATGCTCTGTTTCCAAAGCAGGGAGAATCAAGGACAATCTGCAGCCTTTATAATGGATATTTTAATTGTATTTTCACATTTTCAAGCCCAAACACCAAYCATACCAACATTTGTGGCATTTCAACTAACTAGATATTTTAAAATGAAAAGATTTACACAATGGGAATGTAAATTATTTACACAAAAGGCTTTGAACAGTTCCTTTAGAAAKATTATAGCCTATTGTACAGAAGTGTACCTTTTTCAAAGTGAAATTTTAACACAATGGCTTTCAGCAGCTGCTCTCAAGCCTCTGCGGTGCATTGTATGAACTCTGCCTGCAGTACTTCATGCCTCATTTCCTCTAACTTGACATTGCGTATATTTGTTGAACAATCGGTGAAAACATATCATCATTAAAAATGTTTACTGTTCTATTCTAATGGGAATAGCAATAAAAGGGTAAGGGCAAAACCATGTCATTTTACACAAAAAGCAGCACAACTGCACCCTTCAGRGAGGCCTCACAAGGAACTATGAAAATCATGCTGTTGAGAAACTATTTGGCTTCTTTCAGTTTTTCTTACTGCTTCTTTCTTTTTTTCATGTGGTGGATGTTTGCATGAAAACAAGAGGTCAAGTTCTGCTCTCAAATCAGCATAAATTTGAAATTGAACAGTTACCATAAACAAATAGCAGTGTAAGCAAGAGAAATCCCACACTGGCTTTCTGAGTGTGTTTTATGGCCAATGAACTAGATGTTGGAACAAATTTTTACCCAAACTGCATTGCACTTAGACCTCTGGAATTATGCTGCTTCAGCCTGATTTTTAAAGGAAAACCTCTCGGGGTTTTTTTCTTTTCCTTTTTTTCTTTTTTTTTTTTTTCCCCCAGTTAGGATCTAGAGAACGTCTCATTGCTTAATTGACCAACAACAAGTGTTGTGCCTGGAAGTGTAGAAAATGTGTGCTGGTGCCTCTTTTTGCCCATMCATTGTCTGACAGCAGAGGAGTCAGCTAACATATTTGTGCCTTAGTTTCCTCACCTCAGTAGGAACACAGACTAGCTTTAACAAAAGTTCTGAGGACCACTTAGTGATATGTAAGAAGCGCTTTGGGTGGAAGGGGCTACTGAACTGCAGAGTATCATTACTGGAGCAACAACAGAATAGGTTCAGTCATTTTTTGTCCAAAGCATCAGAGAACACAATACAAGTTGGAACAATACGCTGTTTCCAGAATGTGGTTTTAAAGAATGTGTTATGAGAGGATGATGYTGTTGCTATGGTTACTGATCCATCTAAAGAAGTGAATGCACTAAATACTATTATGAAAATTAAGTAAATATTAAGTAACAGTTTAAAAAACAGGTGTGTAGGAGTCAATGTTTTTATTTTTGTCATTTTAATTACTCTTAATACATGTGAAAGTGGCGGGCTGAAAGAGCTATCCAGAAAAAGGTACGATGCCTGGTTAGTGCTTGAAAGGCAGATCTCTAGGGAGCATCTAGATGTTGATAGCCACTTTGTGGAGATCTAGTACTCTTCACCACTTCTCTCCATTTTCTCCTGAACTTATTAAATACGCAATGGAAAATCATGCTATAGGAAGAAATGTGAACACAATGTCCTTCAGTAAGAATCGTTGTATTAAACCTAGGATCTTACACGGCAGGTGACAAAAAGCTTGCTCTTTACAACTTACAGATGAGGAAAAGAAGCTCTGCAGGCTCATATAGTAATGGGAATTGTGGTGTGGGTGGTATTTAATCATCTATTTGACCATGGTAGCACTTACAGCCCTTAGTCAATATAGCAAGACCACATGATATGCTAAGGGTCTTCTATACTGTTAAGTAAGTGAGCTCCCCAGCCTTGGCTGCGGGTTATTCAGAGCGCAGGTATGCCAGGGCCTTTCCAGGCTCCTTTCTGAATGAGTAAACTTCTTTCCTTCAGGAGGAAACCAAGGCACAGCTGGCACAGTAGTTTGCTCCAGGGTTCCCTCCAGGCAGAAAACACAAAACAGATGGTGCCAAAACGGGCTCCTTCGGCCTGGGGCAGACTTCTGACACGATGCCAGCAGGCCCTGTGCCCGCAAAGGCAGGCACATACCCCCAGGACAGGCTGCAGGGCAAGCAACCCGTGCTTTTGGCATCGTGCTCTGGTAGGCTGCAGTACAGATTTCACATTTTTTTYGGATTATCTCACTTTATTATCACTTTGAAAACAGAAAATATTCTAGCTATGTCTCAGGGCCACAGAGCCAGGAATTGCTTCCTGAGGCAGATGAGTTTAGTAATGTAGATGTAACCAGACATACTTTGCACTTGTCTTGAACATCATCATGAATGTATTTCCTTCTATCTGAATACTAAAATTTCGGGAAAAGATGGAGCTATTGATTATTGATGAAACTTGAATGTTTAGTATGAGTGTTCACTTTCTGTAATCATAAAAGGGACATGCAATTTATAATGYATACATTCGAATACATGACAGGTGGTTGTCTGTCAGAAACTTACACGTTCTCTAAGAGTTTGTACCTAAAAGAGTTGAGCTTTGGGAGAGAYTCGGCATATGGTAGTTAAAGAAAAGCTGTTTTTAAAATTGTACTGCCTCTGCATCTAAATATAATCCTAAAAAGAGAGAGGAAAAATATCAAAAACGAGAACTGTAATTATGCTTACCAATCTACTTCATTTATCAAAGCACATCATAAAATGAGCAGAGAATTTAACTCAGGGAACCTGTACCACTTTCAATTATCAGCCCTATATATTACACAATCAGTGAAATGCAATGATATCAAAGACTCTGAACCATTTGATTTTCTTACACATGAGTGAGTGGCTACTGGGCACATTGATTACTCAACAGAGCTGAATAACTAGGACAATATTGAACTCTATACATGTGGCACCGCTGACAATGTCAGAGAAATGAACCGGTGGATACTCTAGAGGTCTGTTCAGCGACAGAAGGCTGGTGTACAGATAAGCAAATGTCTTATGAATGTGCTAATGAGTTTGCTTTCTAACCCCATCAACTAAAAATGCTGGGGCTAATTTATTTTTCTTTGTCTTTTTAGAAAATGTATCATCTCTATAAATTGAAATGCAGTCTCTCGAGTGTATTAAGAACAATTTCTAATTTCTGATCTATTCAAGGCATCCTCCAAAATTTGGATTATACCAGTATCGGTTGCCCTATATTACTTCAGTATATATTTCTTACAGACTATTCAACTTCATGCTTTCAACATCTATCTGAACAGAAAGGGTAGATGATTTGACAATATTTATGAAATTAATTTCACACAAGTTTTAGGAGAAATGATAGAAAATACTGCCTTTAGTTATGAGGCTGATCCAAGCCTATTACTCTTCCTGTTTTCTTCCAATAGCTTTTACTCTGGTCTTAATTGTCCAGTTCTGCTTTCTGAAGTTGTTTTTTCACAGAGTCTCCTGAATGACTTCTATATATACAGTGGGAAAGGAGGCAGGGAGAAGGGAAGGAGAAAAAAGGCCATGTAAAGGCCTTTTCTCTCCTGTCCCTCTGAAGTATTTTGACACATACTTCACGTGCTAAATAATTGTAAATATTTCCAGCAATGGTGGCGGTGCTTCCTCCTCTGCAGAAATGGAGATGGGCATTGTAGGGCGTACGGGCTCTGCACCAGACAGCTCCACTGAGTCAGCTGTCGGGGTTTCAACTGGTACCGACTCAGCAGACAAATCCTTCTCCTCCTCCAGGTAATAAGGACAGTAATTGAGAAATCGCAAGTCCATCCCTAGGCTTGTCACAACAGCTGTGCATCTTTCCTAATTTATGGTGTACTATAAATGGACAAGCTAGCCTTGTGTTTTTACCTCAGACTTTAACCTTGTTTCTTTTCATGTATTTGCTTTTACACATAAAGATGGAGATTTTGCTAGTCACACAGCCAGTCTGCGTGAAAATCCATGTGTGCCAAACTAAGTTTTCTACTAAGGAGAATTTTAAAGCAAAGAGTAGACAAGAAAAGGCAGTTCAAGTTAATTAATGCCAGAGTTTGTACAATCCACTGAATGTGTAAARCACTATATAATTGCTAGGTATTACTACTAGTCTTGAGTGAGTAATTCATGTTGAATTATCTGTTTGCCAAATGTCATCTCTCTGTTTGTGAACTGTCATTGAAAGAACATGATTTTTTTTTCCTGGATTTGTTCAAAACACCTCTCCGAATAGCTTCTGTCAGTAATTCTTAGCCTGCTGCTTATTCATGAGCAATTTATTGTGTCTGATAGTTGCAATTTGAGCTGGTTTGACTGCCCAGTTAGGTACTTGATATACTTCCTTTCAGACATTTGATGACTGCAACTTTGAACTGTGTAGTGTAGATACTCATCCAAGCCAGTATTAATTTTGCTTTCCATGAGTACTGGCTAATATCTGCCTTAATATGAAATGTAGCCCTGTTTTAACATTCATATTGTGGTAGCGACTAGAAGTCAATCAATTTGAGAATACATTATTTTGAGAATGATACAGATATTGAGTAAATGATATTCCCTGTTCCAAATTATTTACTGTCTAGAAGAAAAGACTGATCTGTCTAACATTCTTGTCTGTAGGAGAATAAATAGACTCCCAGAAAGGTGATCTGAAATTGGAAATGAAAGTGAAATGTTTTTACAAGAGAGCATCCAGACCTATTTATCAAATAGCTACAGATCGCTATATTTCAGCAAAATGTCTGTACATATAAAATACACCCTAGTACATTATGCTAACTGGACAAAACCACATGGAAATATATATAAATTTATTTTCTGAAGGGAGGAGAAATTAAGATGTAAATCTGGAATGCCAAAGGGATRTGCACTAATTTCTAGAGCATTTGCCTAATCATATCTCAATGCTGCTCCATGCTGAGAGTGCACCCAARGTTGTATCAACTACTATTATCTGCAAAGCAAGAGTAGTTAAAAACTGTGAAGAAGTCTAATTTTAAAAATTATTTAACCTCTGAAGTCCCTAAAAATCCAAAAGTAATATCTCTGTGAAGATCACATTTATTATTAAAGAAAGGGTTTTCTTTAAGAAAATAAAATAGTATAACAGTTTGCTACTTGCTGATGTCTAAGCAGCTAACAGACAAGGGTATTATGAGAGATCCAAAAGAAYTGGATGCACTAGGTCCCCTTCACTCCAGTTAAACTACAGTTGGTGTAATTCCAAAAAAAAATCAGAAATTCTCTGGAGGAGAGGGATTCCTTTTCAAGGAAAAGAAACAATGTTAAAGTGASGTTTAATATATATTACAATATATTACAGCATGCCTATGGAACAGAACAGTCCCATCAGTCTCAGTGTAGTTGGGGTTGTTTCTACCTGATGTTTTTCAAAATAGTGCACATTCTTCATTCTTCTTAATTAATCAGTCTCTTTTAATCTTAATAATTTCATTTTTCTGTTTCTTAAATTTGAAGTAACAGAGCATTTTGGAAAATCATTGTGCTCACCTGATGTTGGAAAAGAATACCTTCTGCTCGTGCAGAAGTTGCCAGGGAAGGTGGAGAGAATAACCTGTTATAATTCATCCCTGATGTTATCATGCATCATCTCTACTAAGTACACAAATACTTTGTTCACTGCAGTTCTTTGTAGAGAAGAGGCACAGAAGGCAGAAAACCTCTTACTGTATACGACCATGAAAAAAACAGATGCTAATATTTAAGGAAAAAGCTACGGCTTTAATTTTGCCGAGAAAGATTATTTGCAAGAGCAGCCGTTTGAATGGAAGAACTGGAAGGACTTTGTGTGATGGCAGAACTTTCAGATTATGGAGGAGCTCCACGTTTCTAAATACAGTTTACTCACAGGCAATGGATTTTCAAGATTTCTAGAGTATTTGTGCACCTAAAAAGGAGATATACAGGATTGATATGAATTCTAGCTACTTGGACCTGATCTTGCACTCTTGGAAATGAGTGGCAAAACACCTACTGACTTCTGCAGAAATAAAACCAGGAGCTGTTGAAAACACATATTGATCCATATTCTACCCTGCTGGATGGCTCATTTTATTCCTCTTGAATAAGAATGTGAAGAAGGCATTTATAAGTATTATGCCATCTGTTTAGAAGAATGAATAGATTTTTCATTTTAAAAATCCATTTCTCTTAAGTATCTGGAGTTTCAAGAAAGTGAAATAATATAAAATACCAAACTAAAAGAGTTCATGGCCTTATTCTGTCATGATTTATATCCAGTGCATATTACTTGACTTTAGTGGGGTTGCCCAGACATATGTTAGGATAATTATGGGGGAAAGAATCTAATTGTAGTGTACAGTGCTGGTTTAAGCTGACAGATAACAGGTTGTTATGTATAAAACATGTGCGTACATAGAGTAACAACATGTTAAATATCTCATTACATCTTCATAGCTAGATAGCATTGGGAGGATGTAAATTAGAGTACCAATTATTCTGTTGCAGTGATAATGAAGCATTAGCGTCTTTAYTCACATGCATCTATATTTGTACAGCTAACAATGACTCTCCTTAGGGAAGCAGATTGAATGGCTTGATGTTGACCTCCAAGCTATTGCTCCCACTTTTAAAATTTTGTGTGTTAAAGATGCATATGTGTGGGAGGGAGGACAGTAGTGACAGTGTAAGAAAACAGAACAGAACGGTATAAGCAGTATATTTTAGAGTGTTTTATTATATAAGAAAGCTAGGGAAGAGGGGACTTGAGGTAAAGGAAAACAAGCTATGGGAAATGACATAYAGAACAGTGTTTCAGACAGGAGAAATACCGTAGAGAGCCAGGAAATTGTCATCATATGTAACATCAGTCTCGAACACTGATTCACTGCTCTCTTTAAAAAGGTTTCCTTATGCATCTGCATTCCACAGTTATTTGTCAGTCTAAAAAATACAAGAACAAAGATGAAATGTCAGCAAATATATCAAGCTCTTGCCTTCTTCTGTATGTTGTGCTTTCACAAACTGCCAATCCAATCTACCAGTTTTCCAGCTTGAAAGATGTAGCTTATTTCAGATCTTGTAGGAGCAGATATTGCCAGTAGCAGTGAAGGGCTTGTATTATGGCAAAAGCATGTTCAGGTTAGACAGAAGGACCAAATTCAATCTTTCTAAAATTTCCTTTGAAAGTTGGATGGCTGTTTTCCACAGATTTTTTGTTTACCTCTTATCTAAATAACTATTAAATCATGCTAATGAACCCCCCTTCATATCATAATATATAGCTCAGACAACATTTTGAAACAGCAGAAAATACTTCATGCCCTCAGAGACGTCAGGGACACAGTCTCACAGGCAACGAAGCCTAGTGAAAGCTGGAAAGTATCTGGAGGAGTGCAATGGTCATCTATTGGATCCATGTCATGAATGACAGAGGCCTAGAAGAGAGAAGGAGGACACAAGAAGAAAGATTAGTAGAGGAATCTCAAGGAGAAAAAGGAAATTTTTTCAACAAAATTAACTGAAACACTGGAGGACGAGCATATGCTGTCCACCTAGGTCAGAGACCCAGACAGGCCAAGGGAAAGGGCCACCCAGAGCCCAGTGACATTCAGCAGGGCGGAAGGCAGAGCCCTGCCCCCGGGAGGGCAYGGGCTGGGGCCRGCCTGCCCGGGGAGYRGCTCTGCCCAAAGGCCCCGGGGCCTGGTGGGCAGYGRGCTGGGCACGAGCCAGCAGTGCCCCGGCAGCAGAGACGGCCAGCGGCCTCCCGGGCYGTACCAAYGGGGACAYGGCCAGYAGCTGGCGGGAAGAGAGGGATCATYCCCTCTGCTCAGCACTTGTTAGATCATAGCCAAAATGCCGTGTCCATTTTCAGATCCCCAGTACAAGAAAGTCATTAGCAAACCRGCATGGGTTCAGTGGAGGGCCGCCACGATGGGTCAGGGGCTGGAGCACCTGCCCTGTGGGGAGAGGCCAAGAGCCTGGAGAAGGGTGGCTTCAGGGGTTCTAACAGTTGTGTCTGTGCGCTCTCCATCCTTGGGGGTCGTCAAAATGCAGCCGGACTCAAAACCCAACTCTGAGCAGCTGGTCTGATCCAAAAGCTGACCCTGCTTTGAGCAGGAGGTTGGACAAGATGACCTCCTGGGGTTCCTTCCAACATGAACTACCCTTTGATCCTTTGATTTATGTATCTCCTATTTGGATAACATTTGAGAAATTCTTAGTTTTAAGACCTCTTAAACATCCCTGCATAATTTGACCTGCACCTGGAAAACTACGGCAGAGACAATGAAATTGTTCTGACTGAACTGATGCTACATATCTAACTTTTGGGTAGTATATGCTAATTGCCAGCACTCTCTCATGATGCTAGGCATATTTCAGGCTATACCGTATGCCAGAGATTGTTCTGAACAGGATTTTGGATTTGATCATCCTGTTTTGGACAGACAAAAGCTTAGRCATGTCAATGCAAATTGGCCACATCACCTGATGTGGGGCCAGGCAGTGGACTCTGGCCTCTGTTACAAACTAGAACAGACTTAGCCTATTAGAGCCTCACAACKGCATCCCTAAAGGATCTCCTCTAGTAAAATTTGCTTGTCTAAACTATATAGATATAGAATTCATATCTAAATTATACTAACTTGCACAAGTTCAAGGACGTACATACGACTTGCTGCAGCACCCCTGTTCTCTGAACAAGAGGAGAGATTAGGGAAGGTGATGAGGTGTCCTCTGAATCCATGGGGTTTCTGCAGGAACCGATTTCCATTCCAGACAGACTTTGTGCGTCTCCTCTGAATTCAGTCCCCTCGCAGCTTACCCGCTGCTTATAGAACATGAGGAGTTTAGCTTACTACTTGGCCATAATTCTGTGCAGGAAATAAATAAAAATATTTCAAGTCTAGCTGTAATACATGCTGAGGGCCATTCTGAAGGATGAAGTCTGTTATGGTATTGTAGAACCCATCATCACATAGAACAAAGAGAGGTAGGAGATAATTCTCTGATATGTGGTGAATTGCGACATTGATAARGAAGCCAGCACCTTGAAAGTCTCTGTAGGATATGCTGAGAATTTCAACAAAACTAAGGCAATAACAGGGATTTCAAGGAAAGTAGGACATTGAAATTCCTGCCTTGCTTTTTTGTTGCTTTTGGAAATCAGACCTAAAGAGTATACCAATCAAGTACTAAAGAGATGAGCACTGGGAAAGGAGACATACGTCCTGGGTGTATCGATCTCTTTTTTTATCTAAATAACATTTTAAAAATAAAAATATTCAATGTTTAAAATATCTCCAGCAATATGCAGAAATTACACCATAAAATGATAATAATAAAATTTGACACCAACTGGTGTCTCARAGTTCTTGTACGATGTTCAAAGAGGGAGGGTTATAATAAACAGCAAGGTACAATGGAGTATAATATTACAGATACATTGCACGTTTGCTCCCTTAAACTTGTTTTTTTAATATTCTTTAGCATCATTTTATCTATAATTATCAAGTGGGAGACTTCAGAGATGAGTGTATTACAGTGTATTTGTCTGGTCTTCCTTGGTTATTAAAAGAAATAAAATAAGGGAAATCATAGACAGATCATTAAATGCAGTAACAAAGCAACAGAAAAGATAAAGGGGAAGACATCTGTTTCATGCAGGATTTATATTTAGTGCTGAACAGTGGGGGGTTTTCCCTGTAGTTCTGCAGATCAGGTCACTGGAGGAGGAAAGGATTATTGCAGTGGGATACAGTATTATTTAGGTTTGAAAATGATGAATTGTGAAACATTGATGAAAATGAAGAGTGCTACAAATCACTGCTGTTGAACCCTTTTTGATCATAGTGAGAAGCTGACAATTGAAGAGAAACTAGCTACTTTCTAGAAATATATTGCTACAGTTTGGCTTGAAAGCTCTTTCTGTGAGTTACTCCATCTCTTCTGTAAATAGTCATCATTAGGATGGCTTCAACCAACACTGTTGATTCTGACAACCCTGAACTTCGTGAAAGTCCATATTTGAAATCAAAACTTCTCTACCACTTGGGATTGTTTCAAATAATAAATATATAAAGATTTCTTCATGTGTTAATGTTTTACAAATTCAGCCTTAAATTAATTAAATGCTAGCATGATCTTATGAAACGCACAGAAATGAATCTACTGTGGAGTAAAACAAAACATTCAATATTATATGTTTCATTTCAGAGTAGGTTACTCCAAAGTAGTTCCATCTCTGGTTAGGAACAAAACAGAAAAAAATTCTTAAATATTTAATCCCTAATCAGTCAATCCCAGGAAAAGCCTTCCCACAATCTGCATATTTAGGCATGGGCTACAAATGGAGAATATATTCATTTTAAATACCCCAGTGCCTAGATTAAGATAAGGTCATGCAAAAAAATTTGGGTTTCTGCTCAGAATCCCAACTTCAAAAGAATGTAATCAGAAATAGGCCAGGCAGGAGAGGCAGAGAGACTATCCCAGGGATCTGCTTGTTGCTCTCCAGCGCAGGCCACTGCATCTCCCAGGAGCAGTTGCCATCTCTTTCAAAAAAATTAGTGAGGGTTGATTAGTGGGTCTCCAGAATATATATAGTATGGGGGCCTGTGTGGGTCTTCCATGTGCCCACTGCATCTCCAAGCTCTCCAGGAGAAATTGGAGACAGTGGTCTTGGTGCAAACATCCCCAAACCCTGTTTTGCTAGCCTCTGTCTTTTTGGACAGTCTCCGGGAGGATCCAACTGCTTCTGCACATCCTCAGGTGTGTCTGTGAAGAAAAAAGACTGGCCCCGTATAATGTCTGAAGATACACATGTACACTGAACTGTTGCCTGTAGCCATCCTTCGTACGGGCAAAGGTTACGGCTGTGTTTGCATGTCGTTGGCATGCAGACCATATTGCAGGGAGGCTGCTTCCAGGAGATCTGGACAGGAGGGCTCCCGTGTGGGCTCACAGGACAAAGGAGGCTGTTGGGCAGTGGGTGCACGTGTAGCCTTCTGTCAGTTGCCAGGGTCAGGCTTCTTGAAGGAGGTGTATCCACTGCGGTGTGTGTTTGCTATGATTAGTCTGTACAGCGAGAGGGCAATGCCCTCTCTGGGGCATTAGCTGGTTCCTCTGCAGATAACATCCCCAGTGCTGCTCTTTTTGTGGCTCAAGTTGCCATATGAGATTGCCAGCCAAGATAACAGGTCACCCTTCCCCAAGGCAGAGAGGTTGGTATGAACACGAACAGTTAGGTAGCATGGTTATCACTGAATGTGGTGAAAATTAGATGCTGACCCAACTAGCAAAAGTAAGATGCAAGCAAGAAGTAATACGGTTCACCATATGATTCGTACATYGAAGCCAATGTATTTTAAAAAGAAGTTTCTAAAACACCATCACTCTTCAGTCATTATGTACATTAAACGTTGGCATGTATTTTTAACTTTAGTTTGATTAATGACTTAATGTCTATTTGGTAAAATTGTCTTTCATCTTCCCATTCACTACATAGATTTTACAAGGAGCTTCTGGATCTACTACATCTACTAACATCTCCTTCAGTAATACAAACATCCAGCTTTTTGCAGCCATWTGGTGAATTACATGCTAAGAGGATTTATATTGGCAAAGATATCAAAAAGAAAATATATGTGGAGCTCAGAAGTGATCACATCTGTTTAAAATAACACATCTTTAATGGGATATTTGGACAAATTGGAAACTGTGATTAATCTATTTATATTTTAGAAGTTTTCTAGTTTACAAGAGCTTTTGGAATACCCTACATAATTACCCTAATGATTTATTAATGGATAAGAAGAAGGCTTAGAATAGAAGGTGATACCTTTATACACAGTGATATAGCTGGATATACCAGCTCTGAGGGACCCAAGTTCTCATTCAGAAGCCACTGATCTCAATCCAAATACAGTTCGAGAACTGTTGCTGTGAATTAAAATGACTATCAGTCAGACTGGGGCTTGAGTCTAACTTGAGAGAAAGAGGTGGTTGGAATATAAGGAGCAAGAGGAAATGCTAGAGGGGAACAGGTGAGAAGGTTGATAACTCCAGTAAGTCAGAAGGATGGGCAGGTAATTACTGCTGATGAGACACAGAGGATTTAGGAGGAGGTGAGGACCGTATGTGCCATCAGACTAATAACACTACAGAATCCATGATTTTTGGACCAGGCACCTCTTCTTTCTCAGTAAATGAGATTTCCTAATATGCTCGTTGATAGATAATAATCATGAGCAGCACAAATACTTTATATATCCTTAATATTTACTATGATATCATACAGATAGAGATTAGAAGTAGAGATGAATAGACAGATACAGATATAGATACACCTATAATCTCTACCTATCTAGCTGTAGCATATTATTTATAGTAGCCACACTACATGAAAAAAAAATCTTTGACAGTGTGACATTTCAAAGGCTTTGATTTTTTTTCTGTAACTAAATTGCCTACAATTTATTTCTATAAGCTTCTGCAGAAAAATACTCAGCTTTATATCAGACTGAACCTTCACTTGGTCTGAGATGCTGCAGATTTTCAAACTTTATAGAACAACTGGTAAGCAAACCATTCTAACCTTCTAATTTTTTACAGTAATTTTCCTTGCAACTTCAAGGTTTTTCATCAAGTAGCAGAGACAATGTCTAAACTGAGGTACTAWAGAGGTACCTCCTCGACAGAAAATACACCGCTTATTGTTAGAAATATGGCTAGAGAAAAGGAGAAGGAACCTGTTGTTAGAAGCCAATAGTCACAAGCAATGCATACTGGTCCATAAAAGCAAAGAAGGGAGTGACCTTAGGAACGTAGTGACAGAAGGAAATGTGGCCATTCACGGGGACAATGGGGTTTGCCTCAGAGCAGTGAGAGGTCCACTGCTCATGATTTGAAAGGGGCAATACATTAAGAATGTTTCCAAAAACTGCTATTTGATGCTGCCAAATCCAGACATTTTGATTCTGCTTACTTTAATAAATAAGAAGCTCTTGAGTCACAGTGCTGGATACTGATAGAATATTCTGGAGGTATAAACTGTATATTTACCACGTCTTTACATCTTCTCCAGGCATCTGCTAGTAGCTGTGGTCAGAGAGCACAGCCTCTTGCTGAAAGCTGTTGTGGCTCTCCTTACCATCCTAGGTACTTGTCTGATTGATTTTGCAGGTTGAGTTGATAGAGGAAGCAGATTTAGAGGGTGAGAAGTTAATAGATGCACACGGGAATGGATTTTTTTAACTGAGAAAAATACAGTGTTGGTTTCCAAATATTGTCACTCTTTGTATAGCCATTATGGAGCCCCCTGATTTATACAAGGCTTCTGACAGATGAAACAGCTACAGCATTGTTAGTTCAGGACTTGCTGTGCTATGTGAACTGYATCACAGAAYCACTTGTTAAGGATGTGAAGGAGCTGGTGTTATGTTAACTAGTATTATCGAGCAATCTAATACTAATTTAAATTGTTTGTTATTGTTTCACATTATGAAGTTTTAATCAGAGTGCATAGATCTCTTTCTTGACTACTGTAAAGTTAAATAATTAAATAATGATGTTTTAATTCCAAATACTAGCTGCCATCTCCCTGTATTTTCAATAACTTCAGCAAGCTTTGAAACACACTGCAGAATGATACCAAAAAAACCCTATAATGAAATATATAGACAATAGTCTTTATGTTAAAATGAATTCCTCTCTTATGTTCTTTGCTGTTTAAGCTTGATTTTRTAATCTATCCTGTTCAATTATTTCTGAGTTCCTAATCAGGGTTACCTATTTCCTGTGATGTATTGAATAACACAGGAAATTGTCCACTGTTTAATAATTAACCAAGCTCATTTCTACTTCTAGCAATAAACATTTAAGACTTCTGAAYTGATATTTGCCTCTGAGCTTTTAAAAATATAAATTTGTATAGCAAGTAAGTTAGCTACCAGAAAATTCAGATTTCTTGCAGATATCTAGACAAAAGTGAAGAAATCACTTTCTTTCACAGGTGTTTCAAAAAAAGCAAGGTATTGCTTAGCCTTAAGGGCTTGTCACTCTAAATCTACTCTAAAAATGAAATAATGTTTTATTCAAAATGGAGGATTTATCAACAAACACATGGAAATTTACTGAAAGCTTCCAACTGCGGCAACTTGGCAAAGCAACACATTTTGGCATGTTATTCTCTCTGTACATATGTTTCACTCACTTAAATGTCATTGAGAATTAGGATGCACATTCATCAAGAGAGTCTACCACTTTAGGACCAGATTTGTCATCCTTTATCTAACAAGTAGTCCYACTGAAGTTAGTGGGTGTAATCCTGATTCTGAAATAGTTAAGAGGAGTCGGTAAGCGCACATTTTCATTAAGGACTGTGGGTTTGTATCACACACTGTTTCCTAAGGAAAGAAGTTTTTAAGAAGTGTTTAAGTATAGTAATCTGATGTTGTGGCCCCATCTTGATTTTTTGAGTTTATTTACCTAAATTCCTTTGGAGTTTCACTTGGACAGCCCTGTATTTCTCTTTGCTGTTCCCTTAGTCCAAGTAGTTTATACCATCACCTCCGAGAACCCACTGATTACTTGGGCTTATTTTCAAGTATGAGAAGGAAAAAAAAAGAGAACCATGGGCTTTTTTTTCCTGGTAAGTTTATAGCATTTTAATTAACCCCAAACCAGAAATCTTGCAATTTGCAACTGATGTGCATGCTTTCTGCTGCTAAAAAGCAAAAATAATTTGTCTTTAGCATGATAACGAAAATAATAAAATAATAAAAGAATTGATCTCCTTAAAAAAAATAATTTTGCCAGCTTTTTTCATGAGTAAGGATACTTCAGCTCCCTATACTTGAACTGGCCAGTTTGTCCACAGCCGTGCTCTCAACTTGGCGCCTGCTCTGTTAGCACACATTACACAGCAGCGCACAGACTGCAAGCAGCTACTAAAGACCGATCTACTGCTTAGTTCTGCAGCAGCAGCAGACYGATCCTTTAAACTATATGAATTACTGATACAGTGGGAGACTCTCACATTTAGGAATCGCTTAAATAAAAAATAGGGTGTTTCTGACTTTCATTCCAACAGTGGTAAACAAAAATATGTCTGCATATGACTCGTATAGACATTGGGCCATATTCTTAGTTGCTGACAATGAATGCGAGTGTAGCATGCTGTTTTAAACTCTCTCAGGAAAATTTAATAATCCRGCCGAAATACATCAGTTTATATTTGTCCATCATCTCCTTCACATCTTTATAATGCAGAGTTCTTATAAAMCTATGCTAGTACTATTTATTATGGAAGATAACACAATGTGTAAAACTGAGATAACAAGAAATTTTACAGGCACTCTTTTTTAGTGCAATATTTTTTCAGTATCTTCTATCCATCCATTTTAATACACCAAGTTAATARGTACTTTGTTTTTCCCTCTCTGCTGCAAACAGGTAAATGGATATTTGCTATTAGATTATGAAGGAAAAAAATGAACAGTTACTACAAATGAAGTAATATTCCTTACTCTAGTCAGTGCACTTGTACAGACTATTTCCAATTTTACCTGTGAATATTTTATCCGTGGCCTAGTAAAAGTTTTTTCAATTATACAATCATGTGATAATCACCGGTGTGGTGATCTCTATTCAATGGAAACAACTCACGTACAAGCTAGTTAGAATGAACTGCTAKGCAGGCTTGTCATTATTCACACAGCATAAGGTTTTCAGGTAAACARTGTTTCATTGCTTCCATGTTTTGGATTTCCTTTCCTTCCACAATATAAAGCTGACCTAATTGCCAGAAAACGCTGAGTGCCTTTCTTTATTTATGATACTTCAAGGGTAGGTAGACATCAGAAACAAAGGTGTTAAGAACCCAGTGGATTTTGATATTGCAATGTGCATGTTGTATGAAAGTAGCCTGAATGCTGTGATCTCAGTTCTGTTCTCTGGTAACCCCAGAGTGAAGAGGTCCTGTAAGAACCAAGAGGAGGGACTCCACATAGGAACACAATACCCATGGGAGCASAGAACTTCACAAAAACACATAGAAAAATATTCCCATAGGGTGATAAATTTGTACTTTTTGATTTCTACGATGATAACTTTGGTGAAACTTTTTCTGAATTGACAGAAACAACTCTGACTTTAAGCTCCTTCTCTTTCAGATGTTACTGTAAGGTAGTATGTGACCTTTTAGGATATTTATGATGTGAAGTGAACTACCTTTAAAGTTCTAATCCTTCAACTGTCAGCACATCCTTGCAAAGTTCAATAGATTCATAAATAATGGAAGTTAATATTCCACTACAATACTCACGTAAATTATAAAGGCAGATATATATGGGCTGGAAATAAAAACACAATACTTTTTTCCACTAGTATTATTTCAGGTTCAGAAGAGAAAAAAWTCCAAGAGTCATATTCAGAATAAAATTTTTACTCCTGATGCTAGTAACTTATCCTTTTCTTTCAAGAAAGTTCATTCTTGCATTTTCCAGTGTGCTGATTTAGTCCTTTTGGCACTTACCCAAATTCAAAAGTAAAATAAAACCTTGATGCTGMAGTAACATTTCCAGCCTCATCTTTATCTCCATTGTCTTGCAAATATTTATCCTTTGTTCTCATGGAGCCTCCCACTAAGAACAGTCTGCCAATCTTTTTAAAAGCTTAGGTCAGGAGATTCTTCTCAGCACAGCAAAGTTTTCTTGGAAACATAGGAAAGGTCATACAACAGTAGGAGTAGCATCAACATTTTGGCTACAGGCCTTCATACCTAAATGGTTGAGTACTACTAGCATAGTCATTGGTTCAGTAATAGATGCTTACAGTGAGGGCTGTAATTTAACCTTCCAAAACCAGTAGTGATTTTTCTAGGGGAGCTTTATCTCGAGTAGGATTCAAAAAGGTGTTGTCTGCATATATTAGTGAGCATGTATTAACATTCTGGTTTTATCCTTTCTTTACAGAGTTGGGAACTGAGGTCCAGTGAGATTAAGGATCCCTATCAAATAAAGGACTTGGTTATTCAGAAGTAAAGATCYGTAACTTTTAAGCACCTGCCCCTGCCTAAACTTATTAGGCATACTAGTTGCCAATATATTGCATAGAGAACATGAGGTATTTCATAATAAGATTTAGAACAACTAGTATGCAAAAAATCAGCAGCATGTCTAAAACCAGCACTTTTAACAAGCCACAAGCTAGTGCCAAGCAGTAGGAAAACAGTAATCAGTCTTGCCCCTTGGGAGTGCTGGGAAGTAGATTCTTTCCTTTCAAGAACTACCTTTTTTCTTTATCTTTTTTTTTTTTTTTCCTTCTGAAACATTGCCTGAAGAGAAGGGGACAGTTTTGGTCCACTTTTCAGATCCTACTGTGGATTTTCAAGGGAGGCTTCACCTCACAGCTGCTCACTTGCATCTTCCCGGAGTTCATGAAGAAAGAGAGAGGAGAGAGAGGCAGTTATCTCTGTCAGGAGATTCATCCTATTGTAGGATAGCARACTAAGACAGACAGAGAACTTTGTCACCAAAGACGTCTGTTACATCTGGTGCAGCAGAGAATATAAACCAAAGCTGACGGAAAGTGTTTGCTGCACCTGAGAAAAGGCTACACACAGGTCTTGCCCAGTCAGAAGTGGASAAGCTGTATGCTTCCATACCCAGCCTTGCCCACAACATTTACCCCTCTGTCCCTTTACTCAGGAGGGAGCAGTAGCTGGGATTTATCTGCCCTTGACACAGGTACTTGGAAGTCAGCAGAGGTTTGATTAGGAAACACATATATGTCGAGATGGTTTCAGATGTCACTTTGTCACAACAGAAACCTGCTGCACTGCCAAAATTTGTAAGCCAGCAAGTCACACTGGCAACGTGACTTCTCTCTAAACTCTCAAATATGTTGTGAGAACTGTTCAGCCGTTTACAATTGCCCCAGTACCTTAAATATTGGGCACTCACGTTCTCTTCTGTTGTTATTAAAAGAAGTTGAAAACTCAAGCAAAAGAAAGAAAGGACCAAAGGAAAATAAATGAACATACCTGGATGTAGGTTAGAGTAGGCAGAGGAAATTATTTAGCTTTCATGGCCTGTTTATCAGAGGGCAACAGTATTCAGACTATTTCACCAATGACTATAGCTAGGCTCGGTTTAGGGATGGATTGGTAAGCTTTTAGGGTGTCCAAAGTCTTGAGGAATCCTCTTTCAAGGACTAACTAGACACATGGGATTTTTTAGCTTTTCATTTTAGAACACTCACCATGGATAGTTTTAACTAAGCTTAGAGTAGTCTGAGCATCATTCAGAAAAGCTTTTAGACAGTGACTTCATTGCTCAGTTACATTCTCGGGCACTGGCTATTTCAGACAAATCACATTTCAAAAACCCAGCCATTTCCTATGCTAGACTCAACCCARTGCAATCTAAAAACTTCTTTAGGCTTTAAATATCCAATTTTATACACAGTGAAAATCTCTTCTCCTTTTGACCTTTCATACCATTCAGACAGGGAGAAGATTTCCTGCTTGAAGATTTCCAGGAATTGCCATACCTTTTCAGTTAAGCCCCAAAGTTTAACTAGTGCCTGTTTACTGTATGTTAAAAAAATTTTCTGCTGTCTGAATTTAGTCACCAATCTGGAGCCTGCTCCATGAGGACAACTATTTAAAAATCAAAGTTTTAACATTTGTAAAAAAAACACGACTGGCAAAATGAAAAAAAAAATAAAAAATAGTAGAACTGGATACACCTGTGTATTTGCCTTCCAAAGTGAATAATAAACCTRGTTAGCCCTGTAATATTTTACTACACAACGCTAAAACTATCAGGTTTGTGCTTTTGTGCAGGGGTTATCCATCTCAGTCTCATAGCTCACATTTGAGAAGATTTACTATTCAAAGAGGTATATAAAAAAAAAAAGCTGTAAGGTTAATTATATGTCCATAAGGAACATAAGCAAAAAATGTGAGGAATACAAAATATTACGAGCCTTTATTCTGAGTAGAACATAATGCTTTTCTTTCTTTTTATTAAACTTTTCACTTCTTCATTTACATACTAGTCACTACTTCAAGTTCGCTAAGGGCAGCAAAACAGAAAACCTCTTTGGTACAACCAAAATTTTTAAAAGCTATTGGAGTTCCAATAATGCCAAATTATTAGCTATATTTCTTATTACCACATTTTCTAAGAACTSCTCTAAACCAGAGCTTTCTATTTTCGATCTTTGATGTCTACTAGCAGTTTGGACAGGAGCATATATTTTCACTCCAATTTTTTGGGTGCTCCTGACATATTTTGTGCTCACTCCCTCTGAAAATCTAGCCTTATGGATACATCTGCATTGCTGTGGATAATGCCCCATGAATGCTGTCAAACCCAAAACTGGTACCTGTCCACAGGACGTGAGATCTAGAGTATTCCCAGGGCCAGGTCTGGAGAGGATTTCCTATAATTATTATCCTTGACATGCAGAGCACTCTTCAGCAATACCCAAAACATAAAGCAGTCGCATGCAGTGTGAAAGGTCTCTGGACCGCAAGCTGTCCCATCTACCCTCTGAACTCTGGTTTTCTTTGTAAAAGAGCCCTAATGGCACCTGCCACAAAGACAGATAAGATTCCTGAGTCCTGGGAAAGGCAAGTTTCAAGGCWATCCTCCCAGAAGCACTTTGGCGGGACTAGAATAGACACAGGCAGAGTGCCACAAGTTCAAACCATTCCACAATTTAGCCTGTAAGTAAGTGCCACAATTTTTCTATACACTTTGTATAATACTGCCTGCCTCAATTGAATCTTGTGAGAGTTAACAATTATAAAGCTCTCTGGAGCTTTAGAAACTTAAAAAGCTTTTAGGAAAAAAAAAAGAGAGAACTCTCCTTTCTCTTTGCAGAAAGGAAAACTTAAAATCTTCACTCACTTTTTGAAGGGTGTCTGGATGGATGCATCTCTTGAAGCAGATGTCCTGGAACTAATACATAATGACTGACTGACATTCAACCCGTGACTCTTCAGTGTTAGTTAGCCTAGACTGCCTAAGCCTTTGATTTCATCTAACTCTGGGCATAGTTGCAAGAATTCTGTAAGCTTTTGTTTTGCTTTTAACAATGGTTGGTGATTTCTTTATTTATTCTTCCAATGTGGCCACAGAGTGTTATATTTGCAAGTTCATTGTACGATAAAAAGATTTGTCAGTCTACCTTGCACTGTCTTCCATTGGCTTCTGGATGCTTTTTTCTTTTCAGCTTCACTGTTTCATTAGTATCATGAATGTTCTTATTTGGTTCACCAAACTCTTCGCAGCTAAAGCCTAAACTGAAGCAGAGACATTGTGAAAAGATAATTAGTCTGAACAACTTAAAATGTGTGAGCTTCCATGGGTTAAGTCAATGATGTCTTGCACACATTGTACTCGTTTTTCAAATCCAAACAGCATGAGCACTTTGTTAGGATTTTCTTAGGTTTTGGTTAGAGTATCTTTAGGTACACAAGAAGGACAAAGAATAACCAAGAATTAAAAAAAAAAAAAAAAACCATTAACTGTACATGAACAGTTTTCTCAATTTCTTGAACAATTCTTTTCTCCCTTCTTCCTCTGGAGAAGGATCAATCAGGAGCCCATTTTTGCTGACAGCTAAAACAATGCAGAGTGTTCTCTACCACTTGCTGCTATGCTTTAGTACAAGAAGGAGAGCCTATTTCTTTTGTTCTTCATTACATTCATTCTGCATCTTTTTCAGATGCGGCTGAACTGTCATAAGACTCTGATGCAAACAGCAAAATTGCTGTCTCGAGGTGAGCGCTGTACACGTTTTACGTAGAGCCTGCCCTGCATGGCCCTAATCACTCCACAATAACTGACTTGTGATTTATATTCTTCTATGAGCTAATCTGAGGGGAGAAGTTTAATATGGTCACTGTCCAAAATACGACAGCTCCAGAATATGCGTCTGTTCATAGATAGCAATTATAGTGACTTAGATGCACACCTATTCATCTTTGCTATTTGTAATCCCACATGGTATATCAAAACTTCCTTTGCAAAGTGAAAAGTCAGGTTCAAAAGTTGCTTTGATGTGAAAAGAAAAGGCCTGATTCTTCTTTAGTTTAAAGTAAGTCTGTTGAAGACTGCACTTGAATTCCAAAAAATAAGCTCAGTCTTAATTTCATACCCATTTTCTAACATTTACTTAGTGTCACAATTTAAAATATGGTCTCGGGCAAACAGTACAAATCAAAGAAACAACTGCCACAATACTTCCCTCAAGAAATTACTTCCATCTAGAAACAACTTTATTAGTTTGCATTAATTTGCTACAATTATTTATTCTTAAACCCACATATTTAAATATAATTATCTGCTGAGAGTGTCACAGTACAATCAACGTTAGTCACCAAGAGTTGCTTTTTTTTTTTTTTTGCAATGAATAAGTTACAGAAATTTTATTTTCTGTAAGGTATTTTAAGTGAAGGCCAAGATTACTAAATTAATTTAAATCATTTCATTCTAGGGAGAAATTCTTCATCCTGCACAAGCTTATGTAAAAAAGAAACTGTTTAGTTTCTCTGCAGATTGACAGATCATCTGAAAATATCTAGAGAAACAGAGCTAGAGGTAGGGTCTATTCCTCCTGTGCTACGATCGACACAAGACTAGAGTGCTAAACAGGCAAAGTGGTTTCAAACCAGGGCTATGACTTTGATGTGCTTATTACTCCCCATTACTTCGTAACCCCTGAAATGACCAGAGAGTCTGCACTATGGCCACCCAGCCACTGTTCCACAGCCACAGTTCCCTGGTCAGGAGTCTACAATGACTTTGTCCAGCACAAGGGCTGACCTAACACCTTTCCTTTAAAAAGTAATACTTTTCTGTGCTCTGTGTGGAACCCTCCACCTCACACTACCCTTATACTACGATTTCCCTGCTCAACACAACACTTGCATTAAATACCCGACCTACCAAGTATCTCTCCTAACTAGAAGAAAATATATTTTTGTAATTAGAAGGAAATAAAATGGTAGCAAGGAAAGAAAAGCAGGAAGAAGATCCAAGAAAAGATAATAGAAAAAGTAGAAACTTTCATTAGAGTGTAAGAATCACACATACAAAATAAATTGTTCAGCAAGTGTATCAACAGGCACCACCTATAGATACTGACTTGCTAATCATTTGTAAATGAAAAGAGATAATTCTGCACAAAGATGGGAGAATACAGACTGGGGGGGGAAGTTGTAGGTATGTATCCAATTCTTTTGGACCTTCCATAACACATTTGACTCGGGAAGACAGAGACCATTTAGGATACTCCTACAGAATTTACATGGAAGTCCCATAAAGCAGAGAATCTGCTCTGTAAAATTAGGGGATTTTCCAGCTGTGCTTCTTTAAGCAAAACCAAAAGAACAACAAAATTTACTTAGTAGAAAAACAAGCTACAAGCATATGCAAAACCAAACAAGCTGCCACAAATCTTGAACACTGCCTTTCTTCTTTGCTTACCAAGGATCACACTCTCTGTGAAACACACAGAGATTTTGAATGCCTGAAAACTACAGTCGAAGCAAACCTACCATTACAAATTCAGATGACAGTCCTGTTTGGTGTGGGTTGGGAAATCCAAAGCTTCCTCTGAGGATGCCCATACATTTAAGTGAATATAATGCTATTTTTGTCATCTCAAGTTAACACTTGGGATTGGGCTTTTTTTCCTTTCCAAAAAGGGACAGAACAATTTTTGTAAAATCAACAGCAAACAAGGGTAGATTGTGAAAAAATTCCAGAGAGATTCTCCAGTTTCAGTAACTCAGTGTCACCCAGACTATGAAATGAAAAGATATAACTGTTAAAACTGCTGTATAACACATCTTCAAACAAAGGAATGTTTTGGAGTAGCTGAAAATGCTAACTGCTTTTTAGTTTAATCAAAACAAAAAGTAAGGAAGAATAAGATTTCTACCTGAAGTTAGGGTGTATATATATACACACACACACACAGGGTGTATTTCCCAACATGTTAAGAAACAAAAGCAAATCTGAGCATAAAATCACTGTTTTCTGCTCTTAAAAACAAAGAAAATACAACAAGTAAAGGGAAAAAACATGATAGCTACAAGGATCTCAAGTTTAACCCTCAGTGTGCCACTGGAAGTGCTTAGATTGTACAATAGACTTATCTTGTTCAGCATTTCTAATTTTAAAATTAGGATCTAACGTTTTAGCATGAACTTGTATGAGAAGGCTTGAGCCATGAATTTACAAGATACTCTTCAAACAATGTTTAAAAACTGGAAGACAGACCATTAGCAGACCACAGCATAATCTAATAAATTTCCTTTCTCAGTATCATTATCAATACGATCCTCCAAAATGTCTACACGTAGTAAAAGTTCCTGTATGACTGCTATGTGGAAAGGACATTGCAGACTGTGGAATGCAGGTAAACATTTTTATGAATACCTGTGGTGTTTCGTCCCGAGTGTCTGGTACATGTTAAGCAGCAAGCTGTCTTAGGGAATAACTGTTACAAGGGATGTCCATGTAATTAAGGCTAAATTGAGATCAGGTGACTGGTATTTTTTCCTTTTTCTTTTTGCCGAGCTATACAATAGCTTATAAATATTCAATCTTGATAAAATACCTGAATGAAAGAGATGACTGTGATTGTGCTACCTCTTAGATAACAAAAAAGTCTCGTTATGACATGCCTGAACATTTTGTTTCACTGACAACCTTAGAGAACCTATTGCAAAATCCAGAACAGGAGCAAATTGTATTAATACTTAAAATGAAATTAACTGAATTTTCTATGTGTCTTAGAAAACCAGTTATTGCCACTGTCAAGCTGAGCAGGAGAGTGCATGTCCAGCCTTATTCCGGTGGCTAGGTAGCAAAATGTGTTTTTCTTTCACACAAGAGAAGACTTGATTAAAGTTCTGTTATTTCTCAGGAGGTAAGTACCTGAATTACAGTCCAGCGGTGCTCTAGGAGAATAACACCACAGTGTTGCACAAACAAGTTTAACCTTCATTGACTAGCAACAGAGCTACCTCAATAAGCAGCTGAGGGGGCCAAGACTGGTTAGACTCATTACGCTGACACAGCCTATCGCTTTCTGCAACAGGGAGCTCACTAATGCCAAGGACAGCCAAAACGGTGCCTTAGCATCTGGTGCCATCAGCCTGAAAGGGCACTTGTTTTCTGCTAAGAATAACTGACAGTATCTTTAACTTGAAAGGAAAAAGAGTTTCAAACTGCTCTGTAGTGTGAGGAGCTCTTACCACATTTGGACAGGTGTTTAAAAAGGCATGAGAGCCACCAGTACCTCATGTTGGTACATCAGTTAATGTTATTACCTCCGTCTTACATTTGAGGCTTTGAGGGAAGAGGAAAGACTTGGTTGTGACTCACTGTCACACTATTTACTGTGATTACATCTTTTTTTAATAATGAGTTGTCAGAATTCTGCTTACCTATAATATTAATGTTATATTGGACGAAGTGCCTTGGTACTCCTATAATTTGACTACTGTGTACAACTTGGTTAGATAACTGACAAGGCCCTGCATTGAAAGATCTATAATCCTGTGTTGTAACAAATTACCTGCATCTGCAAAATTACAGTTAGATTTCAGTATGACCAGTGAATTGATCAGATGTATTGCTTCTGGATGCTAACTACAGCAGGCGGTACTAAAACTTCTTCTAAACTCTACTAAACATGCTCACCAGGCCATTTTTATTTTGCTCTCTGTAATGCCTAAGATATTTGTAATGCAGCCAGCCCTCAAGTTTGTAGTTTTGTAAACAGCAGACACAAAAAATTACAAGGAACATGATGTGGGCAACTGGTTGATTCTAGAAAGAGTGAATGGAAAGAAGAGGCAAAATGTATTTAGACTTAATTAAAAGTCATTTACACTTCTAAGTCAAGAATTTGAAAGTCAATTCATCTGTCATTCCTCTGCAAATCTTGGGGATTTTTTTCTTCTGAAATGGTAGATAGCATTTTACTCCCAGAATAGTACCAGATGAAAAATAGAGACAGTAAAGAGTAACCTGGCAGAAATGAGTCACTGGTGGCAAAGTGAAAGAAGTAAAAAAAGACAATTTTTCAAAACATCTGAAAATGTTAAAGGCTCTGTATTATACAGGGCTTTGCACCCCTAAAGCTCATGCTAGGCTTCAGTCTGTCACAAGGATTCTTCATGTCACATGTTTTCTTTGTAAAAAAATTGGCAGCATAGCCACAGTCTCACCCTTTGCAGTGGGTCTGTGTAACCAGTGCCTGGTCTGCTTACCAYGAACGTATCAATAAACCAGATAAAAGGCCTTACCCAGGTGGGGACAGGAGGTAGTCATAGGTTCAGCAAGATAAAAACAAAGGAGCTAAAGCTTTTCAACTTTCACACTCTCAGACCCGTTAGTAACAATTTGCACAACCTGCGTCTGCCCAAATGATTCTGTCAGAGAGGAAATCTCCATTCAGTACCCCAGAAGGTTGGTAAGCCTTCTCCAGAGAACTGTCCAGAATAGTCACATTTACACCTGAAATTCAAATTCCAAAGATATTCCAGTAGGGCATGAAGAAAGTCTTTCAGATTGCACAGTCTCTGGGTAGGGTTAGCAGATATCCTAAACCTCCAGTTTTAAAGGCTGGAGAGCCCCTTAGGTATTCTAGCTAACAGACACTGGGCAATTAGAAAGGTATCCAATTATCAAGCGAACCTAGGATTGCACTTATGTTTGCTCTGCTTGTTTACCTGCTTTTAGTAGTCTGGCTGATATCCTGCCATCAAATCTTGCTCAATAAATGCAAATGTGTGTGTTTGTGTGATTGTGAGGGGGGAGTTACTCTAACTACTACCCTTGCCTAGTATTCTGAGTGCAAAGTGCAGTGAGGTGAAATAGGCAAACCCGGGTTACTCCACCTCCACGAAGGTAGCAAATCCCAATAAAGCCAAATATGTGCAGACTTTTGAAGGTTCTGTGTTTGCAGAAGTATCACAAACATAAGCTGGTAGTATCTCTGCCAAGACGCTTAGGGCCGATGTGAGGGCTGGCACACACAAACGTTGGGTGTTAGGGATATTTCCTCTCTGGCAAACGTAAGCTGGAGCAACAAGCAGAGGAGTTATTTACTCCTGCTTTGAGCAAGTCCAAACAAAAGTCCCAATTTGTTGAATAGAGTGCAGAAAGTGAAACTAAAATGTAGTTACATGCTTCTCCAGTGAAATACTTATTATTTTCACTGTATTTCCTTATACAAACATCACTCCTAGAAATCGAGCCAATGTAGAACAGAGCAACACTTGTGTCTTGGCCTCCAGTTCTCTGGCCAACATAACGCAGAAAGTTTTGGTAGTCTTCCAGAATATAAAACGCAATGCAGTGCTCAATATTATGTGAGCTAATAGGCAAAAACTGAGTAGAAACTCACATAACCTCATGCAGCAATAACAGCTTTCCGGAGCTGTGCCAGGTGCAAGTATTGTACATGAACAACCGGGTGAAATGTCTGGTCTTCCTGGAGAGCAGGAGCACACTGCATTTGCACTAACCCTAATTAAAAGACTCGGAGGTGCTACATGCCGGTGACAAAGCTGGTGGCAGCCACACGTAGTTTTATACAACCAGACTGCCGCGCTCTATTTTGCACAAAACAACCCTCTGTACAGTGGTCGACATGGGAAAGGGGCATGGGAAGACAAGGTGGAAAAAACAAGGAGGCCCGGTTAAGGGGCACGGTTTTCTTTATTTTGCCACTTAGCGGTATTTTACATTTCAGCATTAGGCACGAGCAGCTGAGTCGCACAAGCAGCTGTCAGAGCAATGCAACAGATCATCAACTCACCTGCAGCAGCAGTAGCAGTTTGGCACTTGTTTGTGGTAAATGTTAGTGGTAGATTATGAAAAAGGAGCACATTAGGAACCAATGGCAGTAGGAGGTTTTCAATATACTCATGCGCGTGAAACGGGTGTTATAATAGTTTTAAGTGGACAGTTAGGAGTTTGGGGGAAAGGCAAAAATGCCCAAATGTGTACACTTGGACTTTCAGTTTCAGTGGGAATATTGTCTGGCTGCAAACTGCAGGAGCAAGAATTCTTTGTCTTATTTATYAGCATGAAGTTTTCCAATTTTTTTTTGTGTTTGTTTTCCTAGTCAGTGTGGAGTAAGAGCCTTAAATTATGGCATTAAACCTTTGAAATGGCCTTGAAAGCACAGGGATTCAACAGTGCACACAGGGCAAAATGCATCTGCCAAACTTTCTATTTCTATCTCTTTAAAACTCTTTTAATACCACTTCACTTGGGAAAGAAAACAGAGTCCCTTTTACTGTTAATAATATATTATTCTGCTCTTTTGATCCTTATGTTTTGCTTTCTAATTACCTAAATGTCATGCAGGCCTAATAAATTGGATAAAGGGTATTGATTATGCGTCTGGTTTTTGTAGTCAAACCATAGAGTCAATTAATCTGCATTGTCTATTTAGGAAGATAATCAGTTATTAAAATTGAAAGAGGCAGACAAAATTAAACTGAAGAGTATTTCAGCAAATGAGTCCATATCTAATATATATTCACAAGATTTTCATTCAGTTGTGTTTCAAAATAGTAAGCACTGGAAATTACTGGAGACCTTGAGAACACACTGGTTTCATGTTTTACCTGCCTTGCAAATCAGGTAAATAAATGGTTTCTCAAGCTTCTCAGGGTTTTGCCATTTATTTAAAACAAAAGAAAAAAAAACCSTACAAAAAAAMCAACAAAAAAGCACAAGACTTGGAGTTGTCGATATGAATGTATATATATATCTACATACTTAGTTTTCTCAGATGCAATCTGAGATAGAACAGGGGAAGGGTAAGATACAGGCGGCCATATGTTTTACCGCTGCCTTTGCTATCTAAATACCACATGATTCCGATGGGGTTAGCCCGGTTGAGCCGCCAGCGCTGCCGCTGGTATTATGGCTGCCCCAGCCCTGCCCAGCCAGCGTGCAGTGCCCAGAGCCAAGTGCCACGGCCAAGGGCCTGCTAGGGTCCCTCCTCCTCCGCCGCGGGGGAAAGGTGCCGGTGGTCTGAGGAGAAACACTTCGGCATGTGGGGTCAYACAGAGGCCCCCCCTTTGGCAGGTGGGCCGGGAGCTCCCGGACACCCCCAGCGCCCTGCGGGGCCACGGCAAAGGGCGGAGGGAGGGAATCTGCCGCGGTGCTCCTCGAGGGGTGGAGCACCCCAACCGAGCCAAGCGGGTGAACGCCGTGTTAAAYGAAGATAATGCTTTCCTATCATAGGGAGGGAGAGTGAAGATAAACATATTAAAGACGCTCACTTACTGCAGTGCTGGCGGCTATATAAGCCAAGGATGGCTGCATAGATTAAATGCCAAAAAGCCCTTCAGCAGTGATTAGTCTGTGGCTGCACCGACTGCTGCTTCAGCTGTGATCATAATCACCTCCCTCCGACCGCGTACCACCCCTCGTCTGCTGTTCAGTTGTTTCTCATATTCTGCTTAGCTATTGCTTTAGAAGAGTTTTACAATGAGCTCTTCAATGTGTTTGTACAGCACATACACAATAGGGCCCAGTCCCTGGCTGAGCCCTCCAGGCACTAGAAGAGTACAAATGGCAGTAGTAATTGCATGCTAGCTGAGGATTCAAGTCTCTTGCTGGAGAAAATGTGAGTGATGGCAGGCAAAGAATGCCAGAGAATTGGGCTTGTTTTCTGCCTTTCTTTTAAACTTTTCTTTAATCGTAGCATTTSCTTCTTTTCCAAGGAATATGACTATTAGTGCATCATTGCATTTTTGTTTTTCTTTTCACTCTCATGTTTCCTAATCCTCTAAAATAATCTGAAGGAACCTGGAACTCTTTAGTCCTGAAAAGAAAAATGTTTTATTTTCAGGTATAATTTAAAATGTATATTACTGGAGTGAAATAGCATTCTTAACTTTCAGCCTAAGATGGTAGAATATAAAACATTTGCATTGGTCTCATCTTTAATATATGCTGAAGGAAATCTTCCTTCTGGTCTTAAGGATTTCTAAAATAATATGGGGTACTAGAAAAGGAATTTGCTCCAGACTAATTTATACACCATAATATTTTTTCTTCAGTTAAGGGACTATRTCTAGAATCCTTTTAAATATTAGCAAATTCTACATGCTGGAAGTATTGCATTTTCTAATTGAAAGCAAATGAAAAACAGCAGTAAAGGTCATTTTTTTCTTCAGTTTTTATTTAAGCAAATAAGTAAAAGGGAAAGGTGATTAGAAAACTGTGAAGTTGTGTCTCAAACTTACTTTTCAGTTTCCTGACCCAAGCATAAACACACAGCCRATTTTGCTGCCATTAATATGAAATGCCACGTAAGGGATTCCACTTCCCTCAGGAGGAACTGAAYCCAGATTCAGGGTGCACACAGCAGCACCAGTTCCAGAGACTAAGCCCACTGAACAACACACGTTGGAGGGGACCTCTGGAGCTCCTCTGCTCCCACCTCCCGCTCAAAGCGGGGTCAACTTTGAAAGTAAGTCAGGTTGCTGGAGGCCTTGTGCAGCTGAATTTTGAAGGTCTCCAAGGATGGAGACTCCACAGCCTCACTAGGCCCCTACTTCACTCCTGCACCATCCTCCTGATGCACTCTCTGTACACTAGACAATCTAAACAACTTTTTCTTTAGGCGGCATAAATTTGATCAGCTGGCTAGTAGATAGGTATGCAAGATCAGTATAACCAACAACTTAATCAGAAAAAGAAAGGTTTCTAGACTGTAACTACTCTCTTTTGTCGTATCAGTAGTGGCTTTTCTCTACTATAAGATCCTCTTCTACATTTGGATCATAAGAAGAAAAGAAAAA
>JASVER010000068.1:2112316-2147128 GCA_030449065.1 Oceanodroma leucorhoa
AGGGAAGGGAAGGGAAGGGAAGGGAAGGGAAGGGAAGGGAAGGGAAGGGAAGGGAAGGGAAGGGAAGACAAATCCCAGCCATATTCATGCAAGAACTACTCTTTATCATTTATTTCTGTGATTAGTCTTTTTCTAACTCACCCAAAATAACTTGGTCTCAATCGTTGTTGCAATCACATTTCCATTGGAAATATGAATGAGAGTGCTGAAAGGGTAAGAGTCAGTAAGGCCTGAAGGGTTGCGCCTTGGGCTTAGGCATCAGAACAGCTGTACCCTATTCCTGCCTCTCCGGCCTACTCTGTTTGTGAAGTATACACGAGCTGTTTCATCTCCTTATGCTTTTCACCATTTCTTTTTTTTCCTAGGCTCTGAGTCTGCAAAAAAGATACAGAAGACTTGCAAGATTGGTGACTTCTTCGAAAACTCTCTTAAGGAGGTTTTGTCTGTCGCCACAGTTCTCCACAACGCCTCTGACTGTACCATGAACGTCACTGAACTTCTCAAGGCTATCCCCTAAAACTAATAATTAAAGATAAAATTCAAGAGTTCAAAACTGATACTTAAAAAAATCAGTTTAATGTCATTAATGGTCCCTGCACCCCTCCTACTTCAGTTAGGATTTTTGTCACATATGTTAAAGTTAATTAATTATCATAATTTGGGATCTTGGCAGGCAGTTTGAAAATAATCACAGAGCCTTTGGAGCTTTCGTTTCAGAGGATTAGTTCATTATACTCCAAGAYTGTTGTATAACTATCAAGCTTGTGTTGTCTGACAACAAAAAACAAAAAAAAAAAGGGGAAACATTTAAACCAGATTCTTTTTCTTCATTCTTTTTGTTTAAACGTATTTTCATTGTCACTCTGCTGTGAAGCCAGGCAGTCAAACATAAAAACATTGCCAATTACAAAATCCAGATGTCATGGAAGCTTAAGTAGCCATATTAGTTGCTTCACAATATATACACATACAATTAAAATCGAGATRCTGAAAGGTATTACTCTGTTGCTCACCTAATTGATATGCTATAGACRTTCAGGAAAAAAAAGAAATAATGTTTCCTACATATATAGGAATACTATAAGAAGTTGGAGGAAAAGAAAACACGGCAAATACAACACAAGATGAGTTTTCCTCTTGTGAGAATGAACAATTAGAGAAAATTCCAGGCTACTCCTAAAAAACACACCTGAAAAACACACCTGACACTCTTGAAGCAGCATTATTTAGTGGATTACTTCTCCCATTACCAGTCCAGCTGGATTGTGACATTATTAATTTCTATCTGTAGATTGCAGGTTATATGTTATAAAAAGAAAATCTAACGAAGGAGGTCATGATAGTTGGGGCTATSAAGAGGAGGGAAGCACAGGTAAAGCTAGTGGGTGAAAGCAAAACTGAGCTGCAAAACTGTATTTTTTGTTGTTTTTTTTTGTTTGGTTTGGGGTTTTTGGTTTAAAAACAGAATGCAGACATTCTGTCCCAGTTCAGTACACAGAGATCCCCATGAGAACAGTTGTTGTTCTTCTGCCAGAATATCAGATACCTCTGTGCAGCTCTTCTTCCTCCTCCCCATCAGCCCCTGTGATCTATGATTCATCCTCTGGGGGACAACCAGTGGAAAGGGTATAGCAAGGCTTGGTAACTAGTATGGACTACACTAGAAAAGAAATGCGATGTCAGCAATATATCCAGGAAAAAGACCCTTAGCTAACTCACATAGCTCTAAAGGAAGTGTATTGCCAGAAGGTGGGAAAATACAGTAGGTGCTCTGCCTTCCAGCAGGTCTCCAGGATACCCAGCAGGCAGAGGAGGAGGCCATGGCTTTTCAGAGCCAGGCACACAGCTCTGGCCTTGGCCTCTCACTGCAAGGATTTAAGTAAGGCATTTCTAAGAATTTTCCTTCCCATGTTTTTTATCAAAAAAGCCACAATCTGGCCATTAAATCACACATTTCCTCCTATCAGGACCGTCCCAGCTTCTAAGCCGCCTTTATTCCTTTATAACCAAACAACAGTGTGATGAATGGAGATATTGTGGCATAGGAATAGAGAGAGGTTGGTATCTGTCTGATGTCAGGCGGATACGAGAATCTAGTGTTCCTTTGGAAGTACCACCCTTGTTTATCTCATAGTGTTGACAGAGTCATCTGTGGGAGAAAGGGCTGCCCCATTTAGTTGAGTGAGGCTTTGGAATGCAAAACTTCACAAATTAAAAATCCTGTAGACCAGGATGAACTCAATTATTATAAACTTGAGAAAAGTCAGTTTTGAAAAGAATGTCATAGGATGTCATAGGAGCATATTTAACACTCAAGTCCTCATCTGGAACAGGTCTCAAGCCAACAGAAGTATGTTGAGTGTCTGGCTCATGATATAACATTATATTACATTTTTCATTCCAAAGAATTCCCAATTACTTTACAAATTACATACACAGCCTACCTAACCACTTTAAAGCAATTGCTGATGGGGACAAGCTCAACCAGTGTCAAGAGTTGGCAGAGGAAATGTAGCTGGTGGAAAACTGAGGCKATGTCTTGAGTGACCAAGGTTCAGTTTGCTACCCTATGTAACGCTGACAGGTTGCCACCTAAAAAGCGGTTATCACTGCACGGTATAATCCAATAAACAATGTAGAGGTGACCAGAGAAAATGATGATTGTAATTTTTAAAGTTCCTTTTGTATATAGCTAAAAAGGAGAAATCTTTACCCAAAAATTACCACAAGGTGCATTACTTGGTTTTCAAGATCTCATGTGAAAAGAAAACATAYCAAGTAAATTGTATGAAACTCACTATCTGTATCTCAGAATAGTGAATGGCTCAGTGGATCTTGCAAGACTGAAAGTGTCAGGGTATTTTAAACGTGATGCTTAGACGACTAAACTATCCCCTCTGGGAACTGAGTTAATGTTTCAGTTCCAATCCAGTTAAAAAATGTCTTACTGGCATGACAAGCTAGAGGAGTGTTGCCAGAGCCTAAGGAAGGTATTCCAAGTGTTTGTCAGAGGCTGATAATGCATTACACTGCTGTTATTTCATGTTTCAACATCACAAGGAAGCGCTCTCTTCCAAACCTACTCCTACAGCCACTGGAGACCAGAGAAATGGTCAGACGGTTCCCCAGCTCTTGGTGTGTGACCAGGATGGCCGCTGTAAGATGGCTGCAAAGTGACTCTACGGTGAGATACAGGACCCACAGGAGTTCAGTAAACAGGATATAGATTCTAAAGCTGTAAAAGACTATGAAGGACAAACTGCCTTGGATAAAATCAGCTACTAGTTTTCTAAAAGGGAGGAAACAATTAAGGGACTGAAATATTGTTGTAATAGTGGAGACTTCTTTCAAATCCATCTGTTGTCGCTCAGGGGAAAAATCAGAATGCTGCACTCTCCGAGAGAAAATCAAGCTGTTTTCTGAGAGAGGGAGGAAAAGGGGGGCTGTGTTTCAAATTTTTTTCCTACTGAACAAAATGTGTTATGGTCACTGTGTCTTGCTTACTCCTACTGGCCGAAGGGGCTTGTTCCTCCAGGTGACCAGTGAAGAACTGGAACCTGGCAAAGCCTGCAGCGACTTTGCTGTGGCAAAGCCTGCAGCGACTACCACATTTTCTGAAAATACGAATTACAACCCCCAAGTTAAAATTAGAGATATGCTAATTCGTCCTTTAAAAATTAGCAGCTTCATGCAAATTAAAAACAGACGTCTGCGTCTTCAGTCAATGCTAGCTGGTTTATGCACTTCACACAGCCTGTTTTACCATCTCCCCACAGCCGCAACCTCCTGAAACACAGCTCCACCACTGATGGCGGGGCACGCGGCACAGCCCCCCTCACCGCCAGTGCCTTATACACACCTCTTCTGTGCTAGGGAGCTCTGTAGCTCGGCAGTGACCGTGTCTGTCATTTTATTGTTGTTTTCTTTAGTGGGGTGCCAACCTCTGTTGATTTGAAATTCCGGGCCTGGAGCCAATCCTCTAGGCTTTTTGAAATTTCCTTGTCACCAGTGTAAACCTCAGGCCACTATTGTGGACAGGTGACAAATTCTCCCTATTTAAGGTTGTAACCAGCTCTCAGTGTATGTGTTGTTAGTACAGTGTATGCATGTAAATCAAACTGCTAGCATTGAGGATAAACACTGACACTGCTTGAAAATGTTTGATGGTGTGGGGTCAATGATGCAGACAGAACAAACCTTTTCTGAGTTACTTTATCACTGAAAATCCACARCCCACACATTTTTGTTTTAATTCATTTTTAAAGTGCTACACTGTTTTTAGGTAATGAATTTTAAATGGCTTTACAAAGATTCTTGCTTAACAGTATCTGCAGTGCTGCTTCATAATCGTCCATAATACTCCAATGAATCACAGTACCTGCAGAAAAATGACAACAATTCTGCCTTTGTAGAATATCTAGTGCAGAGGGGGAAATAAGATTAGTGGAAGTATAAATAATAGATTCTAATAGTCAGAGCTGTTCATAAATAAGAAGATATATACAGACCAATACGGTCTAGTGAAACAGGCACATTTTTCCCTAAGATTGACTTCCTGGATGATTTTGAAGGAATCACTTTGTCACTTTTTGGCTCAGTTTCCAAGTGTGAAATATAAACTGATTTGATTCTTACCACTCAATGTAAATAAAATTCTTCGAGAATATGAATAAAAATCAGTGTAGAAATGCTAATATATTATTTACTAGCTACATCCATATTCTGCACATGCAACCAGAGAGTGAAGCTGGATTTTTGCTTTTTGCACATCTGTGCCACTAGTGGAAGTTCTGCAAGCCAGATTAGGTCCTTGGGGACATAAGTGCATTCCTACTGCTCACAGTGTGTTTGTGCASTTGCAAAGTGGCTTAAACCACTAAGCGATTCTGCTCATGTGTGTACAAAAAATAACAGCCACCATCTTACCCTGTTAGCTGCACTGGTTCTTCAGTGCAAAGCAAAGGAAAAATTGCACCCATAATRTGAGAAATTGGGAGATACATGATTCATAAAACA
The DNA here is from genome assembly GCA_030449065.1 of Oceanodroma leucorhoa. Lineage (NCBI taxonomy): Eukaryota > Metazoa > Chordata > Aves > Procellariiformes > Oceanodroma > Oceanodroma leucorhoa. The sequence goes on from JASVER010000068.1 coordinate 2,117,333, forward strand.
CAGAAGGAGTTTACAGCCTTATCAGGATGGGAAGAGACCAGCTCTGCCTGGAGAAGCTATTGGCTTCTACCAGCAGAATATTTCTGCTAATTCTGCTTGTTAAGAAACTGTTCTCAAAATAGCAAGAGGCTTCACTTAATTAAATGTTAGCCAGTTCCTGCATAATTTATATTTCATTTTGGTCAAAAGTCATCTGAGAACCCCAAAATACTGTGGCAGAGCTGCGTGCTAAATTCTGCCTTCATTTATACGGCTGCAGTTCCACTGAGGTCTGCAGAATACTGTGTGATGATTAGGTCTTGTTAAATTCATTTTACGCAGAAGATGAAATATTGGAAAGCTGAATAACTTGCCCAAGGTCAGTGACACAACGGGGAGCTGAATTACCGGGAAACGACGAGTTCTATTTGCTTGCTGAATTCACTAGGCTCATTGAAAATTTAATTTCTGCTCTGCTGACTTATATGTAGCCACATAGGTGTGGCTTCGGTATAGGTCATAAAAGTCTCTCTAGGGACGYGGCTGAATCACATCTTCTTGTTTGGGCCTATTCTGTGTGTACATTCAAAAAGGATTGCCCGGTCTGGTCRTGGCGATAGCAGCTGTTCAAACTGAAATATGATGCTGTTCCTGCTGCCATCAACCACTGCAGTTTTTCTATTAGTTAATAAACAGATACTCTCCTTTAAGGTTAACCACAAAAATGCCTTCAACTTAAGGAACAATACTTTTCAATGAAGATAGAAAAACAAAGTTAGAGGTGTATATTTACACCTGCTTTATTAAAACAAATAATTTGAAGGTTTTAATGCACTCTCTAATTTTGAAGTGTACAGCTTTTAAAACATTTTGAGAGTCTGTATGACTCAGGAGAAGAGTAACAGCATCTATACACTACTTTTTTTTTTTTTCTAGTATTCCAGTCCAGCCTGGGGTCATTCTCCTGCCAAGAGTTAGACAGCAAAGGACTTGGCATCAGCTCTCACTAAGACTTTTACACATGCTTATGCCCAATGACTAGTCCTATCAAAGCTAACAGGAATATTGATATTGTAAAAACTTAAGCATATGTTAAATCTCTAACAGATCAGGGACTACATCAGCACTGGTTGCTRCTGACTAAATACAGGAAAAGCATGTAAATATTAGAAGTAATCTGACAACTTAAAAATAACTTTGCAAATAAAATCAGACTATATATTTGCAGTGTTAGAACCCCTTGTAAATAACTGATCCATATATATAAATGAGTGAAATATGTTATTCACAAACAAATGACCTATTCACAACCATGCTAGTAAGAGATGTGTAACTAACTACATGGTTTTCTATCCACACATTAACAATTCTCTAGTTTTTTATCATGGCACTGAAATTAAATGTTSAAATTAGCTTTAAGATCTTACCTTTTTTCATGAAAAAGAACAAATTACTTCCATCTGTAAAATCAAACTTCCACCTGCGAATCAAATGACAGCTAAATATCCTAAAGGGGATCCTTTTGCTTACTCCAGGGGACAGAAATTACTCACTTCACAATACCTTAATCTTTTAGGTGCTCTCTGAGCATGACTGTCATACTGTGTCCCCTTTTCCACATCCACTCTTGGAGTGCAGATGCTGAGTAGCAGCCAGGTTTTTTTCCACCCATCATACTTTTCAGGAAGGGAGCACATTGCAGAGGCTATGCCATCAGGTTAAAAGAAGTTGCTGGTGAAAGTCTTTGTATATCTCTGAAGAAGCTGTGTGTATATCATGAATGAAAGCCCCCCCATAGGGAATGTCTTGAGGAATAAAAGTAGCTTTAAGTAATCTTTCTTCGTCCGTACCTGGGATGGGCAAGGCTGTGGTGTAGCTCAGGTGAGGACCAAGGGGGAGGGCCTGGGCTTAGATGTAGCTCCTGCGCAAACAGGGGAATCCCCCAGCCAGGTTTCTCCCAGCTCTTGTTCGCCCAGCTCTTTGCACAGCAGTCTCACCCGAAGTCACTGCTGCACCACACCAGCGCTGGCTTCGAATGCGGGCAGCCAAAGCCCTCGGTGCGAGCCGAAGAGGTGACGGAGCCTCTGCACTTCACCAGAGACTTGATGGCAAACATGTTAGAAGGCTTATGGCAATTTCTTCTTTGAAATTACTGTTCAATCTTATCAGCGTTTTGGATAGATTTTCTCCAAAAGGTTTAGAATATGGGGTAGCCAATGGCTTCATGAGTTTGTACCCCCTTTTTGTTACAGCGTGGTTTTGAACATGTTAGGATGAATCTGTGCCCTCTGGGGAACTTCTGTAATTTTTACTTTTGGATTTATACCTTAGAGGCATAATGCAGACAAATTGATTAAAGTCTATCAGGAGGTTAAGTATAAAATGATGAGGGCAATATTGCAACCGATGTAAGTACATGAGAGCATGTTGTTTGGTACCACTACTCTAGTGTGCAGTATGTCTTTGTGAAAAGGACTAACTGGCATCCTAACAGTAGTCTTGACTACGAGTGGGCAGGCCTGAAGAAAGCATCTGCTTATCCTGTCTAGGAAGAAAGAAGCGTGCAACTCCTTTCAGGAYTGCAGAGCAGCAGTCTTTCCCACATGAATCTCATCTCACTTGAGAGCAAAATGGCATTTTCTACAAACCTGAAAACAGTGTTGGTAAAGGTCATTCTTTGCAAAACTGCATTCTTTGTAAAGATGACCTATATGTGAAAAAAACCCAAAACAATTAATGAAATGGTGAGCATCACAGCAAAACCAAAATCTGAACATGTACTTAAACACAGGGTTGGCAGCTGTAATTTTTTTTAATTTCTGTGGTTACTTAGCATTTTGGAGAAAAGGCTGTCATGAGAATAGAACACCCCTTCACACAGTGTCAGAGTAAACACTGCTTGTAACTCCCAAAGAAAAATCTTCATACTACTAATACACTTTCAAAATTCAACACTACCAGGAAAAAAAAATCTATAAGAACTTTCTATTTTTATATTTCATGAGTCACAAGCCCAATTTAAAAAAATATGCCTTGCAGGCATGAAGGTTAAAAAGCTGAACATGAGATGTAGCTTGTTAGAAAATATTGCACATCACTTGTCACAGGGATGTATTCTTAACATAATAAAGCAAATCCAGGAGAGATTTGCCACCTGATTTTACCTTCTCTTACTTGACCATTAGATGCCCATTCTTCCATTTCTTACTGGACAATTTTAAAAGCATCTCCTTATCACTGCCATGCTATTCTCCTGACCTTCTGTGCTGAGCTGATCCAYTTACTGAACTTGAAGAAGCAGAACTGCCTCCTTTAAGTTAACTGAGTACATGTACCAGTGCCAGCAGGAGACAGGCAGAGAAGAACAGTAGGGTTTTAAAGAGGATCCGGAGGAGGTTTGAAGGTAATAAAGGACAGAAAGGAGAGTGTTTGACAAGTTTTTGATATCTAGTAAATTTAAGAGAAAGTTAATAATTGAGACTAAAAAGGGAAAAAAACATTTGTGGATAGAGAAGGTCATTGGGTAGACATTAAGATTTGAACATGTTGGGGCCAAGTAGAAAAAGGAATTGAAGACAACAGGCATGAGTGGAGATCTGAGGACAAGTACAAAGAGTAAAGTTGAAGTATTAACAGCTGTGCATTAAAGGTCAAATCTTACAGAGTGTATTTAGAGTTTGGTTCTTCTTTCATTTATAATTGCTTAACACTGATGTAACTCTACCAACTTAACTATATCAACCTTCATCATCTGACCTTGATTTTTCTTTTTAATAGAGCCAGTGATTCCTGTTTCAAACTATCAGACCTATTGATATTCTGAATTGGATTTTAGCCATAAGCAGGAAGTCAGGAAGTGCAAAAGAGCATTTCTTTTAACAAAAATAAAAGGTATTTAGGGCAAAAGATACTGGACATCTGTTAAACTTGATTGCTCTGACTAAAGACAGAGAGAGAGAGGGTTGAATACCTTCACGTATTCCTATMCTGTTAGTTTCATACCATTTTCTCAATGCTACTGTGATAGGGATAGCTGAGCATAACCATTCTTATTCATATGTGGACAGAGCCTGTAAACACTAATTCCCCCTTAGAGATAATGACTAAACCCCACTTTCAGTGAAACTGGAGTAAAATTTCAATAGTTCTACTGGGTCAAGGAGGTGATCTGATTCCAATTATTACAAAGGCAGCAGATTGTAGCCTATTGAATATAAAAAAGTAGAAAATTAGCAGCCTAATAAGTAACCAAGCAACAGAGGCAAGACATTATTGGTATGAAAACCTTAGCTTTAATATTTGCTGACTTTCACCCTAAGTCTACAGAGCTGAGATGACATTATCCCAGGCTTTTGCCAAGAAAGGTCCTGTATCACTATCATCTTTTGTGATTTTCACGCCAGTCAGCAGCTTTCTCACCAGGACTCCACCAGAGCCCCTTAGTCTTTTGTTTCTTAGCTGCCTAACAGAGCTGAGCTCATTTAACATCTGTCACAGATACCATGCTTACACTGCTTAGTGCAGCGTAAAGATACCCAAGTCGGCATCTTTACAGAGCAAATTATTATGTGCAGAGCACACCAGCAGATGCTGTTTCCGGCACCCTACTTAATCTGTTAGAAGCATCTTGAGTATCTCAGCTTGGAACTGCAYGGTGTGGTGGAGATCTATTATCGCTTGCTTAACAACTTATGTGAATGCCTTGGTTTCTACTTCCAGTATCTTAAAATGGGGTTATCCTGCTTCCTTCCAGGAGTGCTATAGGGACAAAGTGATGCATACTACTGAAATATCCATCACAGCATGGTGAAAGAAGCCATGYAAAACTCCCCCAGCGTCCTTCTGTGGGTGGTGCAAGCTGAGCCAGCCCCCCAGTGAACGCGTGAATTCCTCTGGCCTCCCGATGCCCTGCGTGACTTTCTCCCTTCCTTCCAAGCACAAGTCAAGCAGTGGATCAAACATGGAGAAACAAGAGAAGGAAGGATTTCTCCCTATCCCCAGTCAGATTAGTGGCCATTCAAGCATMTAGTTTTAGAGGAATATGTAAAGCAAGAAAAGAGAGAAATTACTAGGTTGTGAAAGGGCAAGAATGGAGAGAAGTAGCTTAATTAAATTAACTGAGGGAATATTTAGACTTCCCATTTCTGAGATTTGCAATTCTGTAGAATAATCTCCCAGAGGAAGTCATGAAAACCTCATCACTGAGCCATTTTAAATGAGTTGGAAAAGCTCTACAGTGAGCAACAGTGTGGGGCTGTGGACTGGCTTATGGTTCCTCTCTCTCTCTTTCTGATCAAGCACGCTCCCCTTATATGTCCATGTCATGAACTGTGGGATAATCCAGATCAACACGTTGATGTATTTGACTTTTAAAACCTGTATAGATACTTATCCCAAATAAATTAATAAGATTACCAACAGGATTAATGCACTGTTGTTTGTCATTCTTCTGTTTCCTGTGATACAATATAAATATTAATTTAAAACTTTTGGCTCACTCTTGAAAGCATTTCATGATGTGGATTCCCCATGCACACACATATCTGTTGAAAGTTTTCCCCATAACTTTGCATAATACTAAATATTTCTTCCCTTGTCTAATGCTAGGAAACTGTAGGTAAAAGAAGACCTTTATGGGTCAAGATCCTTTGTATTCTCTTATTGTGCATCTTAGCATAGACATTTCTAAGTTAAAAACTTAATATTTCAGAGGATTTGAGTTGGCATTGCACAGCCCTAGGGACGGAGCCCATCTTGGGTATACCCCAAAGGGATCCTCTGCGGAAGTGTTGAGAACAGCTGCATCGGAGGTCGCAATTTCCAGTGCCTCATTTGGCATTTCTGTGCATTTACCAAATGTAGAGTCTTATATTCGATAATTTCCTAAATTCTGCACTGTTCTTTTGCCTCTAATTGCAGCCTCAACTGTTGCAATGGTGGAGTAGCTTTTTCAAGTGTTTGTTCTCCCATCTATGTACCAGCTGAGATAAGTAACAAGGTCTAAATATGTAGGCTTTGCGTAGTACACAAGCTTACTCACCTCAGACTARCTAATTCTATTTCTACTCTGCAGAATTAATTCCACTTTAGCTTACTATGATAGTTTGTTTACTTTATTCATAAATATCTTGATTCTTTAGCAGAAAAATGATTAAAATTGAAATGAGAAAGAAGGCTGTAAATGATATTACTCGGAGGAAGATACTAGTTACTGGACCCATGAATTTTTTCCTACTATTTCAATTAGAGACAATATTATGCTCCATTTTCTATTGGAAAATTATGTTTAAAGTTTCCACCAAAACATCTGCTGTATTCCACCCCAGCATTGGCAGTCGTTCAGCGATAGATTAAATCACTCATTCCATATATGCTAGTACATTTAGTCTCCCTTCTGCTAAAGTTGTTATTGACCATGGCTTATTGAAGGACTCATTTTGCAAAAATCGATTTCTAACTTTTTCCAATTTGACTACTCTTCACAAGTAAATACCTTACTTTTATCTGTCTCTATCATTTGCACCTTGAATGCAAAGGTTGCTTCCAGACACACAGCATTTTGGAAAATCAGCCCATCAGACTTTGCCGGACATAACTGAACATTTATTTTAATCTTGGCTTTTGATGATGATGCAGACGCTATTGTTCAGAACTTTTTGTTTTATCACAGAGGTTATATTATAACATGGGCAAAGGTGATCGGGATCCCAGCTGATTACTTTTTACGTTTTCTATCTTGAACTACGAGAACAGCTCATTGGAACAGGGTTGCAATACAACAAGCACCAGTCATTCCCTGAGTAATGGGGCACATTTGTGCAGCTCACACAGCAGTAGTGTTTGACATATTTGAATGTTTTGGATAAAAGTGATTTAGCTATCTTAAAATTAAATATTAATTTTGCAAGTGGGTTTCATTATTGCCTTTTTGCAATAAGATAAACTGAGTTTTAAAGATCCATAGAAAAGACAACATAGCTAAATGCCACCAGAAACAAAACAAAACAAAAAAACCCTGAGATCTGTGGTTTCCTTCTTCTAGCCACCAGCAAAGGAATTTCAAGGGGAATTAGAGAAGTACACAAGTCTCAGTGACATTGTCTAGACCATGGGGTAGTTACGGTTCGTGGCAYGTTTTACAATCCTGGTCCACCAGTTACCTCGAACCTTTCCAGAGCACTGCAGCTGTCTCCTAGTCCATCCATCCACAGGCCTCATAGGTGCACACCCAGGTCCCATCCTGAAAAGGAATTTGGACATGACTGGATATGCACCTGGACCTGAGATCTGGGGAACGTTCATGGAGCCACAGAACTGACATAAACTGTTTAAGTAAATGGGAGTTAAGGCAGTGCCTTAAAAGTTGGATTTTGTCATTTTTGAATTCTCCTTCCGCATTTCTGTATTCCGAATTATGGCTTAGCCAGAGTCAGAAAGAAGACTTTCTGAAATATTGACAAAATTTTTGATGCTTTTCTTTTGTATTCACCTCAATACTCAGCTTTAAACTTAGTCCAAGTAAAGTCCAGTATTTAAAAACACGTAAATTCTTAAACCAAAAATGAATTGATCCTATTTTGTGTTTGACTGGGTCAGGATTCTGAATTTGCTATAATGTTGATTTTCATGCCAATGCATTTTGAATTTCCAAGACATAGAGAAATGCTTGAAAATGTTCACATGCATACTTGAGCCTCGTACAATAACTACCATTATTGCACAAAGACCTCTCTTCACTTTAGTATACAAAGAATCAGTTGCAGAACACTATATGGATCGTAAGTGATAAATTATTAGTATCTCTAGGCAAATTTTGTATCTGCCAGTTTTTACACTGCAGAAATTGCCCCTTATATGTAGTTTACAGTCCTCCTACTGGTACTTAAAGATTATTATGTTTGAGAAACTGAATGCTTACTTCTTTCTTATGATAATTTATGTAGTTTTATAGAGTTTTATACAGAATATATATACTAATATGTAGGGTTGTAATTCTTCTATTGTATCCAGTGCAAGCACAGCACTGTGAAATAAAATGTCTATAAAAACAATAAAAACTTGTCTAAACTTCAAGAAATAGGCTGTCTATACCTATCACGATTAAAAAAACAGACTGTGAGTGAGGCCAAACAGTATCATTCTAAAACTACTAGGAAACTTCCCTAAGCGTCATCAATAAATGTGTCTTACGAATGATGTCATGTATGAAGAGAAAGTAATGAGACTTGGATATGCTATGTATGTAAAAGGAACCTGACTGGAAAGTACAATCCTTATGCCTTTCTTTTGCTTCTAATGCAAACAGTAGCTGAGTAAAGTTAAAAAAAAAAAAAAAAAAAAAAAGTCTGATTAGAATGAAACCTCTGCAGCACACAGAATGAGGCTTTCAGCCACCAAAAATGAAAGTAATGAAAATCAGGACGTGAACACTCACTGTTTCGGGCTTTGGGGAAATAATAGCTGCCTTTCAAAACAGAAGGCTTCGCAAAGCCTGCTAGAGAGTGCACAGCAGCAACCCACATAACTCTGCCCTCATGTTAGGGAATCCAAAACACAATTCCACCAGCAATGCTGCATGCAGGCTCCACAAATATTTGATTATATCTCCTCTAAGAGCCTAACAAAATCTAAATGAATATTTGGGAAGATGACTAATAGCTTAGCATGAATATTCCCAACAAGCCTTCCTAGGTATTTGTATAAAGCCACTCAAATTAATCTGCTCTTTTGTGTGTGTCTGTACATCTAGATCAGTGCATTTTCATTCCTTTTATTTGTTTCGTAACATGCGTATAGACCTGTGTGCTGGACAGACATGAATTAAACAAAATTACTTACTACATAAGAATAAGCAATTGATTTACAGTATATAGCATTAATATCCAGTAAACCATTATACTTTAAGAGTAATTTGTTTGCCTTCAGATTTTTTTCATTAGCTGGTCCCTTTATCAAGCTTAACCCATCACCCAGGTTACTCTACCATTTGCTTAACTTTAAGCTCACATTTCTCATTAAGCACATGGTAGACAGYTTGAGGCCTTAGAACATGCCAGTCTTGGATATATCATTCTCTTCACCCCGTGAGAGCAGAGATAGCTGAAAGATCACAAAAACAGCTCCAGTGGAAAAAGCTATTAAATTTTATTAACCAGGGCCCTGAACCAGGAATCATTACTATAACAATGCAAAGTGGAGGTAAAATATCGCCTCATCAGTGTGATAGCATTTTACAACCATTTCATACTTATACAAATGATTGCATATGTGAAAGGCAATAATGAATTAATGGACCAACCACATAGTAGCATCAAGGGTAAAAATACAAACTTATTTAGGATTCACTAGAGTGATAGARCAAAATTTTAAAGTACAGAGAGACTCTTTTTCCTGGAAAAGTTCTTCCTCACAYTCACATCACACTTAAGGCTATCATCAAATTCTAATATGCCTTCAGATGGATGTGAAAAGTGTTATAATACACAAAATTTGTAATTGCTACAGGATGTATTAGATGCTGGTGGGATAAGAAGGCGAGACTCCAATGAGTTGACAATCTTTCAAATAAAAGGTTAAATTTCCATTCATTAGACAGTAGAAAAGGTAGGGTTTTGATGAGAATCTTTCCTGGATGACTGCTGATCTTTTTGTTCCGCACACAGATACACTATTGCCTATTGTCATGGTAACAGGCAGCTCTACTTCACTCTGCTTCTGTCTTGTCTTAGGCTATGGACACCCATGCACTTCTTCCCAGGTATAATCCTGTCATTCTTCAAGTCTTGTSCTGAAAGTTTTGCATTAGCTCTTACCTTTCCCACTTGATAATCCACCCCTTCCCCAGGAAGGGACTTTTCTTTGTTCTCAGGGACAGGACACAGCGATGCGAGTTATTTTTTATTGTCCTGCCACTTAAGGTACAGGCACCAGCCCATGTTCATCCTCTACCTCACCGTCTGTACAGGTGCAATTGGATCACACTGCTTGGCTCCCAAAGCTCAAGCTGACATTGATTGGAGCACGTACCATGTGATATAGGCACGCACCTACTGACCAACACATTATTATAATGAATAATTTGTGCTTAGTAGCTAGAATAACGCACCAGAGAAAGAAAGACTCAAAATCAGTGGCCACGTTTCAAGCATGTTTAAGCTCATCCAGTCTTTCAGTTGCCTGCAAACTCTGCCCACCCGGCTCTGCAAGCAAAGCGCAGGGGCAGACCCAAGCAGGCACCCACCAGCCAGCCCGCCTGCGCCTGCCTGCGGGCTCCCTCCCTTGCACTCCTTCTGCTATTTGCTCTGGCTCTGCACCTTAAAGACCCTTCTTGTATTCAGATAAAAGGACAATTTGCTTTTGCCTGGCTGCGTAGTTCTGCTAACTAGACAGATCTCTCAGAGCGAAATATTTATCCTGCTCATAATGCAAACACACCACGAGAGTGACAGCCTTCTCCACACTATTACAAACCACCCAGGATCACCCCCACGCTTGTCACACATACCTTTTCTCAAAATGGAACCACACATTGGCAGATTTTTCAGTTGGTTCAGTGAAGGAAAAGCGGCCGGTAAGAAGCCCGAGGGCTGTTCTAACCCACCCCAACTGGCAGTGCTCCCAGAGGGCAAGTGCACCGGCGTATGGGCTCCCGTGGGGGCTCAGCCCCCCCGCCTTTGGGGGCTAAGAGGGGGGACGGTGCAGGGCACAGAGACGGGAATGCTGTGGCTGCTGAAACCAGTTACCTACAAGGAGAACTGCCACCTTGCCAGAGCCAGGTACTTTTTTAGCTCCTTTGGATAACTTAAACAGCATAAAGTCTGGAACAGACAAGGGTGTCTGGCAAAAAGTTTTCAATATAATATCGACTGAAAACCTTTGCCACCAGTTCTAGGCCTTTTATTATCATCTTGTCATTTTTTTCACTGGTCTGRCAGTGTAAAATAATCTGAATTTCTGATGTAAAAAGCACAGCAGAAAAAGAAACAAAAAAAAGTTGTTTCAGGCCCTCCTTACTCTTCATTAAGGAATAAAGCAGGGTGAGGAGGGWGCTATTTATTTTCCTTTTCTGGCCACCTTTGTAGTGAACAGGCCAGCACAGCCAAGAAACATCTCTTGACTCATTCAGTTAGCATTATTAGTAATTTTTGCTTACGTTGGTTTTTACCTAGGGCTAGTCTGAGTAAAACTTAGGTTAAAACCTGGATGGAGACCTCAGGCTTTGGCCCAGTATGTTTTCTGGGTGCAAATGGAATGAATGAATAAATGTATGAATGCTYATTTAGTGCTACAGGCAAAACTTGTCGTATTTAATAATAATGTTGTGTCCTYACCTAACACTGTTTATTTGAGGCTCCCAAAGCAGTTAATATTTGCAATAGTCATATAGTACTGTTATTAATTATTATTGTGTTTACAGATACAAGTTGAGATAAGATACAACTAAACAGCTTCTCAAAGCCATACAACACAATCTAACTCTGTGGATTCTCAAGAAAAAGATAAGCTTAGCAGTGACCCGGTTTTCACCTCTTCATGGTCTAGACTGTTGGCCTTTCACTTGTTATGGCCCATATAATTTGTCCGTAATTATTAATAGCAGTAGGAATTCAAAAAAGCTAGGGAGTCTCAAAGGACTTGTTGCCCATGTACAAAACTAAAAATAGGGTAGGTCACTGGTGCAGTGGAATGTCAAAGGGAAACAGTCTTTCTCAACCAYGATAATCTTACAAAGCAATTGTAAGTGACATTAGGCTTTAGATGCTGAATAGATAATACAGTACTATAAAAAAAAACCCTATGAGTAGATTTTACTTATATTTTTTACTATAATCTCCTTTCTCTCTATTTTTTCTAGCCTGTCTACCCATCTCCCTTATGTGCTTATACACAGACCCTTTCTCAGTACACAAGGAATCTATTAAATCTTCTTTGGAGAAAGTAAACATGCATGAGAAAAGGTGCTGGTATTATTCTGCACTATCATCTCACCCAGCTCTCTGAATGCAAGTACAAAATGTGAGCAGCAATGAATGACAGCTAGGGGTGGGTTTTCTGTATAAGAAAAAGCCCATATTTACCCCAAAGCCCTTGTGTCTCCAGCACAACACAGTTTCTATGTTAGTGCAGCAACTGGCTCATACATGCAAAGCCTGTTATGCATACTGTAGATGCATAGCTAATGGCATCAGAAGCAGGCAGACAGCACAATTGTAAAATAAATGACTAGTAGTAAAATAACTTAGGATGTCAAGAGTGAGGACCCCAGACTGCTGATGGTGTATAGAAGGAAAAGAGAGGTGTATAGAAACAGAAAAAAGAAATATCAGTGCACTGGCCAAGACAGAGGCAGAGCTTAGTGTGGAAACTGTTCAGCAAGCCAGATAGAAAAAGGGGAATTTCCCTCCTCTTAAATGCAGCTGGAGAAGAGAGAGCTGTATGCCATACACCCCCTTTATTTTAACTTGTGCTTCACAGAGAGTCACAAACAGGCTGCTCTGTTATATATGATCTTTAATAATCTCACTCACATAAACATGTGCGCTAAACCAGAGGATTGATTGTAACTTGTTCCCAGATATAACATGAGGCATTTGGGCCCACARTCTGCAGTCAATTTCCAGACTCTGCAAAGGTGAAGAGAGACCTGAATATTTTTTCTCATTCCTAAATTATTACTGGCTCAAATGTCCTGAATACAGATTAGAAGAATTACCTGATTATATTAACCTAGGGAAAGAGTTGAATAAAAATCCATGATCGTATTTCAGGAAAATAGTCTCCATTAGAGAGTAAAATCTCTCTCCCTCTCCCCCTCTCTCAAGTACTTATATCCAGCATGTAGTGTTTTTTATAACCCATTTTTGGGATACTTGAAGCCAACTGAATATTGTCTACTTTGTTTGAAAGATTATGAAGTCACCTAAGACTCATCTCCTAGGACAGCAATAAACGAACACTCCTGCCAGTCACAAACACATAACATGCCTGCATTTAATGTTTGCTCTGTTCCCTTTGAAATGTTAATCATCTCTATGTAAATTCTAGCTTACTGAAACTCAGTTCATATTAACTTCAAGTTACCTGATTTAGATACAGTAGAGGACAACCATTTATCGGCCTTTTCTTAAACATCAAAGCAGCTTGTCCCTAAAATACGTCCCATAACATGCAAATGAATCTTAATGTCTCTAATTAGATTATAACTTGAGGGTGCTTTCTGCTGTTGAAATAAAGTGTTACTGTATCATAGGCTTAATACACTCCAAGGATCTGATCTTCTCAGCAAGTCACAACCACACTTCCTACCCCGGTCTATGACTTGCCTACCCTCATTGGTTTTGTAACAAAAAAATTCAAATCTTTTTTCCGACACCTCCTCTTCAGCTCTAACACTGATGACGTCGTGGAAACGCTCGGGGAGACGAGACTCGCTCATGATAGGTGTACGAGTTACTGTGGCTCTCTTGTGCAACATGTTCAGCCACTGTATATGACAAGGTCTAGAGGCTCTACATAYTTGCTGATGAGTGAGAAATTAATTCACACTTCAAGCTTATTCCCCACTGCTGTATCTTATACAGGGAGATAAGTATGTCACGGTGGTTATCTTGCTTCAAAATCCCAGTGGTGAGAAACCCTTATACTTCCACTCAGAGGTAGCAAAGTGAGGTCAACACTACATCATATGCCTGTAAGCGACTCCACCTGTTACGTTCCACAGTAAAATAAGAATTTGATGTCTCCAGGAAGCTTTAAAGCAGGAAACTAAAATACAGGGTAGTCATGTAGGAAAACATTTTGCTTGCCTTGAAAAGAAAAGCCTTAGTCATCCGGTGCAAATATGTGTATTTAAAAATAAAAAGGTGTGGTTGGCGACTGGACTAGCACTTCCACTTCCACAGGGAATACTCCAAACTCTCAAACATAAGCTACTGGGCAAGCAGGAGGTGAGAACAGAAAACGTGCAGAGATGGCTGAGTATTTGTTACAAATGCAGCCCTTCTTCATGCTCATGAATCATTTCTTAACTGATCCTGATTTCTTCAAGTACATTTGCTGTTGATATGCTCCAGGGTATATCTTTAAAGCAACATTGCTAAGAAGCAAATATCATTATGAGTTATGTGCAGAGGAAATGGGAAATCTGACCCATCTCTCTCTTGTCTTACTATATCAAAATATTATACTGTAAGGTTGCTGGGGTTTTTGTCTGTTTGTTTCTGTGGTTTTGGTGTTTTTTTTAAAATTGTGGTCTCTTAAACTATTCCTCAGTAAGTCCTGCTGGTTTTATTTGGGCATCTCTAGGTTAATATTAAAATCAATATAAATGTTTTTCAACTAATTTGTGGGAATTAACTTAAGCATTTGGATTTTCTGGAAACACCAAAGAATATGCATAAGGTGACTTCTTTTTTTTTTTTTTTTTTTTTTTCCACAAACACTGAATGGCAGAAGAGCAGAAAAAGAATTTGTATCGTCTAACAAAATCAGTAAATGGTGCTAATGAATAAGAATTGGGGGGAAAAAACGAACCTTAGGATGTGTGATTATTTTCAAGAATATTCAATTCTTGCTCACAGATATTTGGACAACAAATATTGGGGCTGCACAAATAGCAAAATAAACTTGTGATTCCTATTTTTCAGGATGTTTAAAACTCAGTTGTTCATTAAAATAAAACAAGAGGTAATTCCAGGGTCAGGTTTTAGGCTCAAATGGGTTGTTTCATTGTGTATTTCTCCAAGTATGTTAGAATACTTGGTTTGCATGTTCAGCACAGATTTCTAAGAAGAAAAATCATGCAGAATGGATTTGAGGACTTTCACTGGCAGCCTGGAATTTTCACGCTGAAATCTRTGATGTGCAAATGCTAACATTCTTRAGTATTCAGATAAGCACTGGAGTATTAATAAAACACAGACCTTTGGTGTAGAATTTGACCACAGGTTTTTTTAGTGGTTGGACAAGATGAGAATGGGCATTAGGTGGTTAGTCCAAATATGATAGGGCCAGGGCAAGGAGAAGGGTATTCAGATGGGGCTCAAATGGATCCACTCAGTCCGTGGGGACACGGACAAGGACTGGGGCACTGATGAGCTTTAAGAACGCTGCCCGTGTTCTGAAGAATCTAATGAAAGAGGGTGGCGGCAGAGTCTTTAAACAAAATAGAAGTTGTGAGTCTAGGAATTAGACAGAGAAGCAAAAGGCTGTGGCTGAGGCTTCCTAGAGAAACTATGAGGCTAGTTTCCTTCATGAGAAAGAGTTGGCAGAGAATTAGAGAGCTGAAGTCTTTGAACAAAGGTGTCCTAATATTTGAGCTGGAATGGTCAGAAGAGGCTGGCTCATACAAGACCTAATGAAGTGGAGCTTCACAAAAGGAAACTTTTTTTCCATATGAGTCATGTTTTTGCAAGAGCTGAGAACCTTACAGTGTCACCAGTGTGCAAGGAATGGGAGAGCAGACGGATGAGACTATGCCTGAGCCCTACATACAGATATGCAAATTTAAAGAGAACCACCCAAAAAAATCATAAGCTTATGGTAATAAATAGATTTACATGTAAAAATTCTAGGTCATTCTTCAACAACAGCAAATCTCTCACTGAAGGAACCTTGCATGCTCCTCACCACTAATTTAAACTGAAAATATAGTCAAGTCATGCCAGATACAGTCAGTATTACAAGATCTACAGGTCTAATCCACTTCCCTGTAATGAGTTGAATAGCATTTAACCTGTATGCTGCAAGTTAGTGTAGACCCATTTGAGACTGAGCATTTTAACTTTTTGTCTTCCTAAAATCAGCCATATTTGTGTCAAGATGAAAAATTATAGTGGAAGAGAAGAGCTAAGCTTAATACATAACAAAACGGGATATAATGAGGAGAAATTTTTTTGCTCTTCTACCGAAACAGATTTACTATGTAATTTTCTTATGAATGACCTTCCATGACTCTATTTGACCAGCACACAGTTTTCTGTAAAATGCTACGTATGTGATTCTAACACTAAAGCAATGTTGGATCAGATGTAGTTGAAAATGGCAACAGTATTTTTTTTTCTAGTATGTCAGAATAAACATAGAACACTAGATTTATTATTCTGAGGCCTTTTGGTTCTAGTGTGGTAAATATTACTGAGATTATTTTTATTCTAGTAGCATTCATAGCCTCTAATGAGGCTGGGCCCTCATTGACCTCATTATGGTTACAGTCTGGGTCCATTTATGTAAATGGTGATATGTGATGAAGACAAAATATTTGGGGTTTGTTTTCTGGATGTTCACTCAGTCATTTCCAACTGTATTTCTTTGAACCAAACTGAAAATCTTTTGCAGCAAACAGGTCTGAATTTATTACCACTTTTTTTCTCATTTATGTCTTGAAACATGAAATGTTTGTAGTCCACAGGAGCCTGAAGCTTTACTTGTAAATAAATTATTTGTAATACCCCGATTTATTGTGGTGTTTTGGGGCCATTTTCTTCTGCCTGAGTGACACCAATTAGGGTCAATAGCATCTGTCCAAGGTAGTTTGATTTCACTTCTGGCCACCTGGAGCTATAAGAAGTAACATGGAGCTCTGACATGAGATACTTTCTGAAGACAGACCTTTAACTTTATGCTTGCATCAAGCAGGAAACAATGCAGACAATGCATGAATATCAAAATGTTATGCTCTCTTCAATAGAAAGCTGATCTAAATGAGTTTAAGGTCTCTTAAACTATTCTGTGTTAGATATCTGGAGACATTGACTTAAAATTCAATACATTAGCCTCGATTAGAAGACATTTGGACATGTAAGTGATCYGGCACTGCTTTAGAAACCTATCCTAAAATGTCAGGTGAAAACTCCCTGAATAGGTCTCCAGTTTGTTGAATTTGGTCGCCAACAGGCAATTCCGGAGGTAGTAGTTTTCTTGGTGGGTCACAGGCTGGAGACCTGGAACTGAAAAGCAAAAAGAAATAAAATATGTTCCAATTGGCACTAAAGGCTTGGTTTCCTCTGTAATTTAGCGGACTGTGGTTAGTCTGCTTTAGCTTTGATCTGCTATGTAATTGTTCCTTCTCTATCACACGTGCTCCTGGGAGCTTCTGGTTCTTGGCAAGCTTGAAAATCAGACAATTTATTTTGGTAGCTAAGTATGGGCATAGGAGCCCAGCGTCAGATATCTCTTTTCCTTGCTGATAAATCGCTGCTGGGCAGCTTCCTGCCAGCAGCACAAATGCCATGATGGGCTATACTGGAAATTAAGAGCTTTTAGCCAAATCAGGACTTCACGAGTATCATGTATTGCAATATTGATTTCTACTTCTTTATGGATGAGATTCTCTAAGCATTATTGCCTGCTCTGTATATTTAGAGAAKGAAGTAACTACAACATTTCCATTCCAGAAAAACAGCTTTGTGGCCTACTTGCTGCTGAAATCCATTAAGTGACCCTGCAGGCTGGGAAAASAGGCTGTTTTTTCTCTTTAGGTTATATATTTCACAGCTGTGTGATAGAGTACGAATCTGTCTGTGTGGTCAAGGCCATCCACTTGACTGCTGCATCTTTGACCTACATTTGTTTATATCAGCATCCCTTGTGGGTATCATAAAGCACTTATTTTCAAAGCACTGACATAGTAAAAATATGCTATTCTTTCAGAAACACTTTGTCAGTGATAGGGAGGTCATTGCCAAGATGAGAGCAAACCTGGCAGAGACTTGTTCCTTCAGCTCCACCCAGCTTTGCGCAAGTTTCCAGCAGGCTTTTTAACCGTGCACCTCTAACTGGCTCCAGTCAGCTGGCTGATGCTGAAATTGCTGTTGTTGTAAGGTCAGCAAAAGCCTCGGGTTTTGTTTGTTGTTTTTTTTTTTTCCTTGATTCTAAGCTCTTTCCTGTTGTGTCATTGCGTAACTGGAGCTCTTGACAAAACATGTGTCCCTAAGACTGCTTTCTCTGGGAAGTGCTCCGTTCGAAAAGAAAGTTGCCAAGTTGCAGTAACAGCATTTGTATTCTGGGTAAAAATTCGTTTAATGATTTTGGATTCAACCATGTCACTAAAGGCTTAAAGAGGCATTTTTACAACAGAAACAAACCATACCAAATACTCAGTAAGCTGTTCAAATATCTGTGTCATTACTAAGACTTTCATTTCCACTGGGACATAATGCTGGGTTGGGTTTGTTTGTATGTTTGCAATGCTTGAAATACATGACAGGCTTCTGGTTTTCCTCTTCATTTGTTCTTACTTCTTAAACTCAGTTGTTAAATGTTACAAAGACGTACTGTTTTCTACAGTTGCTGAAGCACACAGTGAATAGACCTTTTTGGTGTGCAAATTAGATTCTATGCATTACCTTCATTTGAGATTCCCTACGGATTTTGGTACATACAAAATATGTTAAAAATAAATTAAAAAAAAAAAATCTTACAATCCTGTTTAAAAGTTATGTATGTTAAGGCTTGAAACACTTCTCATTTCCTCTTCAGATTTTCTAGAGTTTTATGTTTCCTTCTATGCAAGGCAAGGTTGTCCTGTTAGACCTACATGTGACTATAGATTTTGTTCAGCTTTGTGTTCTCTGTCAACTTTACCAGTCAGATATTACGCTATTAATCTGGTCTCCATAAGACTGATTCTTTCTGAAGACTAACAGAGCACTGAAGAAATGTTTAAGGGATGTGACTGTAAACACAGGGGCTGTAGTTAGCATTGATTCTTTCGCAGGAAAGCATTTGCCAAAAGCTTCTTGTGTCACTTATTTCTAATAGTGTTTTGGATACTAGTACTTTGGATAACCTAACAAATACCTGACGTGCTGAACGAAGCAGGTATCATTCCAAAACCATACTTGTATTAAGTTCTGTGATGCTTACAGAAGTAATTGGGTTTTTACTTAAAAAGTACTTATCCAATACTTCCTGTCTTGGAAATAACTACAGTGCCTTGATACTGAAAAGCAATGAAGAACTATGACACCAAAGGAAGTGGCAAATTATCTCAATCTTATTTTGTTCCTTTTTTCTAATCCTGTGAAGACCTGTGAAATGGATTTATTTATAGATTCCTCTCTATCACCAGTGTAACCAAGCTGTCCTTCTAGCAGCTAACTCTTTCACTCCTGGCAATCACAGTAAAAGAAGCTGATAATTCATCATATTTTTCTTAGAACATTTTCTTTCCTTTCTCTAGTTTCCTTAGGAACTGGCTATAAACACCTTATGTATATATGCAGTACAGTRATACTGCACATGTGCAGAATTGAATCAGGTCTCTTTCAGGTCTGCAACTAACAGGTTTGGGGTTTTGGTGGGTTTTTTCCAGTGACAACTGCTCCAAAGCCGATTTTATCTTTCTTCCACTTACATTCATTCTTCTGTTTTGTGGTTCTAGCGGTTCCCTGGGAACTGTCAATCAACTTCTAATACAGCTTTACTGGGTAAACATAGAATCTATAGTCTTTTCAGATATATGGCTGAAACACTTGTACTCTTTTGGAACAATTGTCCCTTGCACAACCATTCCAGAATCAATTTGAATTCTCATCCATTTAGATTTATCTTTTGTGTAATATGGTGTTGTCTATCCCATTACGTTATCTCCTGTGGGAATGTGGAAGCACCTTCTCATGTCAGTCCTCATGGGGTGGTTTCCAGTATTTTTAGCATATTTGCATGCTGCTGCGATGTGGTTACATACTGTTGCCTTTCTTCCTTCTTGTCACCTGTGCTGGAGGCAGCCTACAACCATGGCCTCTTCTGCAGCTTATTGTTATTATTTTATATTTTAAAGGTGTTCTGCTGTAAGCATTTCTATGGCATTATTATACTGGAGATCTGTCTTTCTCATTTTTCTCATATTTCTTTTGTTTGACTTCATTGTGTTACTGGAAATGTTGTATATTCTGCTGGTGGCATAAACAGTGCTGCTGGTTTACATGATCTTTTCACTAGTGGTCAACAAAATTTAAGAAATTGTTCCTCAGGATAGCTGAACTGGTAAAACTTTTTTTTCACGATCATGTAAACAGCACTGAACAACTCTTGTTAAAAAACCATATTCTTTCTCTGCTTGTTTTTTGTTGCAACAGGCAACCTTTATAAGTGGTGCTAGAAACAAAATCTCTCTATCATCAAGCAGGAATCAAGCATGTTCTTTCCTCTGCAAACTTTCTCCTTTCCTTTCGACGTTAGTAAAGGGACACACAGATGATAACAACTGCATTGTCCCGTCTTCTACCACAAATACTGGGACATTTATCTGATACTCTTGTGGCTTCTTTGAATGCGGTTTAATACACCCACTCCTCTAGCGCGGTGGCCATGTGGCAGGGAGCTCGGCTGTTGCAGCTTGCTGCGAAACACCAGCAGTCATCAGGGCCTCTGGCACACTGCTGCTTACTCCTGTTTTCTATTGAGCAGGGTTGCTTCATTTTTCTGTGCTTTTGCAATCCCCTCTGCAGTTGTCTTTGTTATAGGATCTATTTAAACACCCTTCCCCCTGCCCTTACTCAGGAATTCTGATTTTCTTTTTCTGTTGTTTCCTAAGATTCAGGATTACTTAATTTCTTTCAGTTTCCCAAGAGTTCTCTTGTCTTTCTTTTAAGTTTTTCCCAGCAGCATGATCTCACTCAGATTTTCTTGTGTTCCTCCTAATTTGAGAATAGTATCCATTTTTTTCTCACGATGTTTTAGGAATAATAATGCATGGTGGCAAAGCTTCGAGAAGTTAATCTCTTCAATTTGCAAGTCTGCCATATGCCTTCTTGCCCTCTCTAAAACCTGAAATACTAACAAGCTACAGTAGAGTTTAATGTTCTCAGTAGCTTGGTTGATGGAAAGAACAAGAGCACGCTGAAGTGACACGAGGAAAGCAAAGGAGTCCTTATCTGGAGAAATAAAGCAGTTGATCTAGACTTACAGAGGAGCACAGATCTCAGTGTAGAAAATTAAATCATCAGCTACAGAAAGAGCAAAATGGAAAGCCAGAAGCCAGTTGTAACAGAAGGCTTAGTACAGGAGAGAGAGAAGAATGGTATTACATGGACATTAAACATAGAAGACAAGTGGGCAAGTAGAAAAAAGAAGTGATAGCCAGAACAGACTGGAGGGAGGGAAGCCTTGTTATTCACAGCACCAATCTGACTCCTCTGGAGACCAGCTAGAGGTGCAGAGCTCTGCAGAAATTATCACAAGAGAGGACAGGTGCACAGCCAGTGTTGGAGAGAAGATGCAGTTTTCGGGGAAAATGAAGAGCAGGGGTGAGGTCATTCTGTCACAGCTTTTACCTGTTTCTGTGCTATGCTGGGCGTCTTTAAAAGGAGCAGAAGTGTAAATGGAGGGAGAGAGCGGTCGAGTGAGAGGGGAATACTAGGAGAGGCAAAGCTGATAATGAGGAGGTAGGGTTCAAAGCAGAATGGGTATCAGCCATTTCAGAGGTAGAAAAAGGAAGCTGAGAAAGGGAGGCAAAATGAGAAAGTAAAAGCTAGTGGGAGCAGCAGAGCAGCAAGGCAGAAAGGAAATAGAGGGAAAGAAAATTGATGTGCTAGTGAAAAGCGGTATTTAAAATACTGAACAAACAGAATACAGTGCTATTTTTCTGTAAGATTCTTCTGGTGGTAAGGGAGTTGACTGGTGAGGTAACTGAATTAAAAAGTTTAGGGAACTTGATGCAGGAGACAACAGCAACCCTTAAGTAAAAAAAAACAACCCAGAAGCTTTTGGGTATTTAATGCCAAATAATGAAGGGGGAGGGGGGGTGGGGAACCTACAGGGACTGCAGGGATGCTAACTCTAAGTGAATAAATACTTTAAACAAGATATCTTAAATATGCAGAAATCTGTAGAAAAAAATTGAGATTAATATTGCCCAATAAAGAAAATTTAATTTCAGAAAACTGAAAGTATAAGGATAAAAGGAAAATACTACAAATCAAGCTGGGTTAACCTTTGCTACAAGCTGGGACAAATGGAAATAACTGGAAAAAAAAGAGACATATTAACAGCAATATTTAACCAGGGAACTACAGACTGTGTGATCCATGAACTACTAACTATTTAATGAAAGATAACCCTGTTTTCAGTGAATACAACCCTGCCACACAGGGCTCCTGTCTCCCCTGGAAAAGAGAGCTCCACAAATCAAAAAAAGGATGAAAACCATTCAGATGACAATAGTATATGAAAATATACAGGGTATGATAGAACTATACGAGCATAAAACTTAGTGTACAGACTAGCAACTGAGATTATGCAAGGACTAGCAAGACAAATGACAGTGGGTTTCTGGTTGTAACGGAGTGACCCATCGCCTTAGAGAATGGAATGCTCTCCAATACAGCAACTGTTGTCAGTAATACTTGGTGCCAGCAACTGGCTTAGTGGAGCACTTTTAGTTTCTCCTTCACAAATTCCTTCCTCTCTTGTATCTTTATTACTTTTACATATATGCATGTTACCCTTTTTTTTCATTAAAGACGCCTTTCTTATCACTAATCTAGCATTTTCTTTAACGCAACTTAAAAGCCTTACCTGTGAGCACTAGCAGAGGTAAAAATAAAAGATGGCACAGAGAAATAAAAGACTAGAAGAGGTAAGTGGAGAACACCATGGAGCACAAACTAAAAAAGTTCAAAGCAGATTAAATTCTCCAGAAGTGGAGGATATGGTTGGAGGAGATTCAATCAAATAACACAATTTTTCTTTAAAAAGGAGATTGGACAGATGAAAAGGAAGATGAATTAAGGTAACTTTCTTTCTGAGTACTGGAAGACCAGAAGCACTAGATTGCAAATGAGAAATCCTATGCTATAGAGATTTGAGAAAATATTGCTCTTGGAAAGACTGAAATATTTGAGACACAGCAGTTGTATAACTGAAACCAAAAAGGAAATCTTTCAAGATACTTATAATGTTTGAAAGTACTGTCAATCGTGTAATTTTCAAAATCAGATCTGAGATCAGAATACTGTAGGGATCAAGAGACCCAAAACTCAGAGGAAGTATTCTACAAGAACACAGTTTTAGCTCAGTAAAGACTGTGAGAATTAACTTGGCTGTAGAAGGTAACCATACTC
The DNA here is from genome assembly GCA_030449065.1 of Oceanodroma leucorhoa. Lineage (NCBI taxonomy): Eukaryota > Metazoa > Chordata > Aves > Procellariiformes > Oceanodroma > Oceanodroma leucorhoa. The sequence continues at coordinate 2,140,375 of JASVER010000068.1, forward strand.
AGGTTATGCCTGAGCTCGATCTGATTACAATTTCAAAAGGGAAGCCAGCTGATGCTACAGAACCATGTCACAAAATGAAGAAGCAGAACAGGTCTGAAGATTCAGAGGTGAAGTCTAAAAAAATGCAATCAACTAGAGTGAATTTTCAAGAAATAATGGAAGTGACTGATTGGAAGAAAATGCACAGCTATATTCATAAGAAGCAAAAACATTTTGCAAAAGCTTCCCATCACTGACTACAAGTGTCCTTAAAAGAAATATTCTATGTGGGGGGTTCTTTGTGGGAACTGTTCAAATGATAGTTATGTTTTGGATGGGATTTGTCTCCTCTGACTACAGCAGTTTACAATGTTGGTCTCTACTTCTGCCTGGGGAAGAATCCCATTGTTGTTAACGGAGTGCTAGTCAATGTAGTCAGAACAGTTCAAGGTGTGATTCAACTAGCGGATACAGGTACCTACATCAGAATAAGAACTGCACCATAGACTATATTGACTATATTGACTAGCCCACCGCTGCTGTAAAAGCGGCCTTGGGAGACACCTTCATTTTGTCAGAAAAATCCAGTCCCAGTACCTGAAATACAATGAATATGAGTTGGACACAATTTTGCAAGTAAAGTTTCAATAACTTTTTTTTCAGTTATATACCTATCCAGCATAAGTAGGTAAAACTCATGTCATGCAGTGAACAAAATATTCTTACTGTGAGTAAAATGTAAATCAGATGTAAAGGAAACAAATGTGAAAGAACAAAACTCTGTCTTACCTCCCATTGGGAGAGCTGAAACTATGGAAGAACAGGAGTTCATGAAGATAAAATGAAAAAGATGTGCATAGGAAAGCTGAAGTACACGAAAATATAGCAAAATAAGAATAGAATTTCTAGTAAACAGTCCAGGCCAGAAAGAAAGTGCTAAGATGATAAAAGGTGAGTGCTGTTAACAAGTGTTGGAACAGATACTAGATCGTATCTAAATATACTCAAGGAAACTTTAGATCAACAAGTTAAGAGGTGGCCTGGATTTGTCTATGATGCTGGGAAAATTACAGACTAAAAATAGATTACTTTTCTTGTTATTCTGCTATAACACTGTTAAAGAATATCACTGCTACACTGGTAATCTTATGTCTAGTCCATAAAGACTGATTACACCAACTGTGGTAATTACAGAAAATGGACCATGATTTGATTATGATGTTAAATGTCTTGCAAAAATAGTATCACTTAAAGCACTTCATGCCCAAGGTATCCACAACATAATGGTTTTATGGAAAATGTCATCAAGATTGCAACAAGGGTGTCTACAAAAATATCAAGAGTGTAACACACTATTATTTCGCCTTACTCTGAAAACAGACTATCAGTTGCTGGAAGTTTAATGGGGATAGCTTAAAATTCATTATATAGTTGGTAGTATTATGTACAAAGATACTGCAAATTCTTACTAGCCCCATTAAGAAAAAAAAAAGGGGGGGGGGGAATGCACATGAGAAAAGGTATAAGAAAAGATGACATAAGTGGAAGCCCTTGCAGCCATAGGGCTCTGTGTATCTTACATAATGCAAACCACAGGTGAAGCCCTTCCAGATAGTCCACATGAAGTTTCTCCTTATTTGTTCAAGCAATTACTGAACAAAGACAATTCTTAGGAGAAACACAGGTCATCTTCTGCTTCTTCCAGAACAGAGAATGCTTCTGCATCTCCTAGACTTTGAAACAGAGCAGGTTTCTGATGAGTTGGACAGCAGCAATGAAGAGAACTCTGTGAAGAAAAGCAGATGCTGAAGTCTACCAGATACTGAGGAGATCTGTGAAACAGAGGAGACAGCTGAGAGACAGAGAATKTATCTGTGTTGTACTGATTTTCTTCTGGATGATTCAAATGAGAGGGTTATTTGAAAGATGAAATTTCCTGGCTTCAGCCAGCTGTGGCTAACAACTGCTAGTGAGAGGACAAGTGCGATATTGAGATCACTGTATTTCCCTCACAAATTCTTTCCCTCCTGATATTATTTTAAACTAATCCTGGTAATAAACGTGATTAAAAATGTCATTTGACCATTGTGCGGAAGTGACAGATAACCATTGTTATAGTAGGCTTGAGGGCTTCCTAAACAAGAAGGCTATGAAATGGTGTGAAAAGGAAAAAAAGAAGATTCCAGCAAAGCAGCTCTTGATCTTGAGGCCTCAATCTTTTTTTGAGATATTGAATATTATACGATCAGTAAAAGAAACCTGAAGGTCCCGATTATGGCATCCATCATTTCAGGCTGGAAGACTGGGTGAGAAGCTCATCATGGTATACATGACGTGGACAGGAAGGTAAACAAGTCTCTGAAAAGACTTGTTTAAAAAGTCTCTGAAAAGAGACTTGTTACAAAAAGAGTGTTCTCTGTTCAAAATTGCACTAAACGGTCAATATGATTCTGACAAGATGATGATGGTTCAGAGAGTAATAAGCCTTTCTACTTTTCTGATGTTGCCTGCCAGGGAAAAGCAAATCTCACGCTCTGGCTTTGGAGTTTGTTTTGTATTAGTCTGACAAGATCTGTAAAAGAAATCGGCCTCATATAAGGATTCACTGTCCCAAAGGTAACAACATTTTCACACAACATAGCTATGGAAATCATTAATTGCAGCTAAAAAAGTTTTGAAATGAGCAAAACTGCTTTTTCTGTCAAGCACAGATTGCAAAACTTATTAAACTGTAAAATAAATGCTTTGTTTCTACTGCCTGAGTAAGWGCAGGCTTTAGTTCTGTATCTCACAGCCTGTGAAAACAGCCTGCTAGGATATCTCGTGCTGATGACAGGGAGGCTAATGACCCAACGCTTGTTCAGTCAGACTGATGCTTTACACTAACCCAGGAGAGGACTACTGTGCCACTTGTACCAATGACCCCTAGCAGGGGCTCTGCAGCCTTCAGAGCTACTGGACAGGAGCCCTGAACTGTTATCAGGCWCTCTATTTAGAGCAAAGGAGAGGCTCCATTCTACCAGCAGAGCTGTCTGCAGAGGCTGTGTTAGACAGCTTTTTTCCTCTTTCTTATTTCCTCTGACCTAGGCTAATTGTTTCTTTCATCTACACAGAGATACTCTGACTCCAGAGAACGTCAATCAGTGTCTTTGTTGGTTTTCCCCCTCCTCTGCCATTGAGGAATGTAGGCTAAAAGGAGTAGTTCTTCTCTTCCCGCCCCACGTGTTGGATCTAGTTATCAAGTGACCTCAGGATGAGTTGGATCAGCTTATTGATCTGTTGGGAAACTAATTATTTGAGAGGATTTGTGATTTATTTTCTACCAGATCAGCAAACTGATCTAATTCATCGTGGGCTGCAATATCGGTACAGAGGCAAGAAAAACTCATGTTTAGGGAAGGGGCAAAAAGGAACCCACCCTTCGGAAGCAGCTCCCTCATGAGAATGTGTAACATAAAACTGCACCACCAGCAATGGTCTTTTCTTGCGATGTTAAGCGTTATATTGTCTTGCTAGTCGAACAGCATAAAAAATGTAAAGTCACAGACTCCATGAAATAACCTCATCCAATTTGATTAATATTGACAGAATACACAGAATCAACCCTGACGAACACAATTCTGTGAAGAGTTTTTAGGTGGAGCATCTGGACTGCAGTCCACCCCCTGCTTCAGAGGCTACTGGCTTTGTCAGATGCTATGCTTAGATGTAGTCCTTTATTTCTTGGCTCATCATATGTYCATTCTCACCTCATACCTGTTGGGAGAGGTGTGGGTGGATTTCTCTGAGTCTTATTCAGTGAGTGTTCTCCCAATGCTGGTTTTTAATTAATCTCATTTAAAGGGATTCATTGTTTTGTGGGCAGGGTTCTTTTGCCTCAGGAATTTTAAATATTTTGATTATGAATACATTATTGAGACAAAATGATTTTTTTTTAAACATCAATAAACTTACTGCTCCCTTAGTACTCCCTGACCCTGAGGGAGTTGCTAGGAAAGCTACWGGCATGGGAAGGTGAAAGAGGAAGGAAAAAAGGTGAGGTCAGAATGGAGAACCACGGAAAAAGCTCAGTGGAGCCGGGTTTTTACTTTATCCCAAGCTCCCAGCGATGGATGGACAATACACTGGTGGGAGGGCTCTGCCTCACACACAGATTAACAACTTGCTCCACATCCTCTATGCACTTCCCAACGGTGACAGGAGCAGCAGATAGATCAGGCCACACATGCAGAAAACAGAGAACAGTTGTGTCAGTAGTGGTCACCACTTCAACAGTTTGTCTTCAACTCTTCTGGGAAAAAAAGTGTTGGCCAGATGGGAGCATCCTGATGGATTTCTCTGAGTCTTATAAATCAGATTGAACAATGTCACATTTGGAATCATTAGTTCATTTTTATAGTAAAAAAGAATGATGTGAAAGGTACAATATGTAGTATCTTAAATTATGCATGGAGTTGTTACGGTGATATAAAGTGCTTTTAAAAGACATTCTTACTCCCCTTAGTGATGTGGCTTTTTAAAAAATATTATTCTCGAGTCCCTCTTTTAAAAGCATTCAAGCACTTATCCGACTGTAGAAAAGATGTACTTCTAGTGAACTTTGTGAAAACTTGACATGTAATTTGTTTTTATCAAACTTCTACACTAAGTTTGAAGCAGAATTTTTAACTATGGAACCAACAGCAGCCTTCAGAAAGAAAAGCTGCCAGCACGAGCCTGCACAAATGATGCAAGTGTGGTTTCCCTCATATTGCCTGGAGTTCATGAGCTCTGTTCCACAAAATGGTAAAACTCTGGGCTCCCAGAAATCACCGCAAGTTCATGGTGCATGGCATCTTGCAGGATTAGTTCTTGTAAATACAGTCATAATGTGCTTTCCATGTGTTCCARAACTAATACCGGATTTTATTTGATGCCTGTTTAACATAAAATACATAAGAGTCCCTGAACAATGGAGTAGAACCAAGATCTTCCATCACTCCCTGGATGAGCTTCCTATTCATGAGACCAGCAAGTCATGTCACCACCCTATAGCCCAATAATTGTATTTGCAAAGTAATGTGACTTCAAACGGGGAGGGGGAGCACCTTCAGTATACTCATAGAATAGTCTCAGTTTCAGAATAGMTTATAGCTTGGAGCAAAAGCATTTTCCTGGGAAATGAGTGACATGGTTTGAAATGCCCTTCATCCTTTAGGCTGAAGAGGTTTTCTGTAGTGCTCATGGTGGTGACTCTGCCACCAACCTGTTTGCTGTGGGTTATACAGAAACTAATCTTCTAAGTCCTTCTTCGGTGTGGCCTGAATGCGGCCGATTTACCAGGCCTCTGCGGCACTTGGAGGAATGTCTTGCCTGAGAATTCAGCCGGACTCTGACATACTTTAGGTACCGCGCTCTTGGTTTTACCGAGATGGCAGCAATTCTAAACATATGCAAAGCAGAAAGAAGGCTGCAAGGCAAGGTACTGGCAAGATTTAGTTGCCTAAGGAAGGCGTTTRGCAAAGCACGTGCTGGGATTAGGCAGGATTTATGCACCTAGATTGTACCTAAATACCTAACTTACGAATCTGGGCCAATGTAAGTCTAGCTGTGCTGCACGTCCTCCTCTGCTAGGGAAGAAAATTGATTCTGCATGGTGGAAGGTATCCAGTGTTCTGCAGATCAAGAGCCTTTGCTCTCTGCTTTAGTTAGGCTGCCTGAGGAAGTATCAGGATACGACCACTACCACCTCAGGAGCCCAAAATGCGTKTGATTTCCCCCATGCTGGTGCCAGGCAGCTTTCCACAGCCCTTCAGAGGAAAAGCCATTATTCACTTTTACTCATCATCCAAAGGCTCTTGCTCTTAGGAGAGAAGGGAACTGTTTATAGAGTAACTTGTGTTTTCTCCAGCGTATCTTTTTTCTGGTAGACTATAAATCTCAGATGCTGTCAGTGGAAATGAAGGGTATTGTTGGACAGGGAGGAATTCTTCTCTTACATCCAGTTACTTAAAGATAACTTACGATCTGCTCACACGTTCACTGCTCCTCAGGTCTGGAATATCTTGTGTGGGGCAACTGGGTTTTAAGGCTTTGACCACATGGTGTGGTGGGAACCACACCACATAACAACTTGTCCGTCACATTGTATTTCTCCCAAGGTGTTCAGAGTGGGAGGACAAAGCTGCTATGCAGAATACCGTCAGCTGTGAATTTCAAGTGTTTTTATGGACACAGAATACCATCAGACTTCCCAGCTTTGCTCCTCATTCAGAAAGTGTTTTTGTAAGGCAAGATTCCGTTAGAAGTATCATGGCCACCACACAGTTTTAGGAATTTACATTTGTCATTTATAACTTAAATCAAAGGTGTGCATAGGTATGTATAAATGCACATGCAATCAGATTATTCATGTGAGTAAAAGTATATACACATTCATTTTTGCAGACATGGATTTTACCTGAATTACTACCACCTCCCTAAACACTGAAAACATGTACTCATGTCGTATCCTAGCTCTCTTTTGGAGGACAGGCACACAGTTCAGACAGGGTTGTTGACATGAAGAAAAAGTACAGCATCTCTTTACTCTTGCTTCTTAAGACTCCACCTTTATATGAGAAATTAAAAAAAAAATCTTAAAGTTGAGGGTATGAGAGGAGCATGTACACTGCTGGAGGAAATTCGACAAAAGTTTTAATTTCCTGCAGGAGTGCATGTCTTTAAGGACCCGACGAGCGATGACCAGCGGCGGTGGCCTCACGCTGCGGGCTGAACCCGGGACGTGCGCTGCACG
>JASVER010000068.1:2148078-2239493 GCA_030449065.1 Oceanodroma leucorhoa
TCCGTGTGTCCGTCCCCGCAGCGAGGAGGCGAAGAGCACGACCTGGCTGCACCCGCTCACCGGAGAGGCCGTGATCACCGGGCACCGCCGCAGCGCAGGTAGGAGCCCCGCCCGGGGGCCGGGGGCGGCCGGGGCCCCCGGCCCTTCCCCGGCACGGCCGCCCCCGCCCGGCCGCCCGGCTCCCGCCGCCCTCCTCCGCTCCGCGCTCCGCGGGGTCTCGCCGAGCCCGTCGCCCCGCGGCTCCCGCGGCCGCCCCCCGGGCTCCCGCCGCCCGCCCCAGCCGCCGGGCGGGCTCAGCCCCGTGGCCCCTTCCCCCCCTGCGGGCGCGGGCAGCGCCTCTGGCTTCCCCCCGTTGCCCCCAAGCCGCCCGACCCCAGAAACCGCCTGGGTGCCGCCGCAGCCACCCGAGACAACTCCTCATCCCGCGCTGCCCGCGCTCCCCTCACTTCTCGCAGTTGTTTGCCCCCGGGTTGAGCGAGAATGACATTAGAGTGCAGCCTGGCGTGTCCAGCTTGCCATCAGTGTGCTCCGCATCTTTTTCTTAAAACGCTTTCCTTTGCACCCGTGTTTTCCCTCCGTGTCTGTGTAATTTCTCTTTCTTTGCTTTCTTTCTCTTGCCTTGTATCACCCCTGTAATATTGTACAGTTACCATTGGAGACCGCCTTATTCCTCTCGTGCTTCTGACAGGCTACCCCGGTTATTCACCTGCATAGCATCCTTTCTCAGTTTAGCATTAAACCACTCATCTTATTTCTGTTTCCAGCAGTACCTAGATATAACCACGATAGGTATACTAGAAATGTAGAGGCTGATTCCTCTAAATGTAGCCACCTAGAAACCCTTTTCCTCCCTTYGCTTCCATCTAGGCTGAGACTGTGGGTGGTTTCTAAGTGACTGAGAGGTGGAATAGGTAGGAGGAAAAGGAACTGAAACATTAGGAATAACTTGGAGGGAGGAGGGTGGAATCGGTCGTCTTTGCTACTGCTGTTTGTTCTACTCTGGAGAAGTAGCAGCAGGAGGTGCTGGAGGAGGAGGATTTACAGCAGACGCTCTGGAGACCCAGAGCCAAACTCTGACTGCTGGAATTGCACACAGACTGTGTATGCCACTGGGAGGTGGTGGAGTGTAGTAATAAGTGCAGTTGTTTTTATGTATGTAATCACTTGGATAATCGCAGGAAAATCTGCAAGTGAATTGGACTATATCAGATTATTTGCTTTTTATGTTTGGTTAATACTTATGCATTAAGAAATCAGAAACAGCCCTTTAGAAAACTGTGGGCAGCCTTTCTCTTTTTTCCTTTTTTTTTTTTTTTCTTTTCTTTTTTTCTTGAGTTGGGAATAGTTTAAAAAGCACGGGTTTCTGGCTATTAGAACTGCAGTTTGATCTGCAATGTTGTTTGTAATAAGTCGTTTAATATCGGGAAATAGAACAACTGATTGCTATCAGGCTCCTCTTCCCTGCTTTCAGTACTCAGATTAATTGAGAAACTGGCCTTCATCTACAGCAATATGCACGGGGGCAGACGTATGTGAAGTTCTTTGCTTGTTGGACACTAACATTAGCTGAGTAGTAATTCTTTTTTTAAACTGTTACCAGTGTCTCTGTTGACTGATGGTGATTTCCCAGTCATTTTCTCAGTGTCTCGTTTCTATCATTAAGTGACTTCTAAAGGAAATGCAGTTTGCTTTTGAGTATCTATATTGTATGTAATGTAGAAGAGTTATCATCAGGTAAATCAAACTTTTTTCTGAACACAAGAGTGAGGCATGACCTTTGATATGCTGACCATGATTTGTCAATCAGATACTGAAGTGTCGGCAAAACAAACCTGTTTCTGTAGTTTTCCTCATTCATGTGTATGTTAATGAATCTCTCCATACATAGATATAATCAAACAGATTAATTCTGGGTTTCCTATCTTGTTTTGCCCGAACCATTGTTTTGGAAACTAGTCAAAACATGTTCAAAATATGTCTTCTCTTAAGAAACAATTTTTGAGCAAATAGCACTTCTTTTGGAAGTGTGTATTATTGTAAAGCTCCTTATTAAATAATACCGTGAGGTATTTACTAGACGATGAGGAAAACTTTGTCATCCATTATGAATTGAAGTACTTTTTATTCCTTGAGATATTCAGCACTRGAAAGGTATTTTTTGCAAAGTTCTTACAGCAGCCATAAATACTTCTGCTGGAGAGTACTTCCTGTTTGCTGTACTTTGCCCTGTGCTGTTACCGAAAGACACCTTGATTTTTGTCATAGAGAATACAGGAGTGAAGAAAAAAGCCAGCCAGAGCAAATTAGTAAACTGGGAAGAAGAAAAAAGCACATGACCCAGACTGAATATTTTTTCTTTTAATTAGGAAATGCATTCTTGCTTTTATAATTCAGTGAGCGATTCCTACATATCAATTATTGTTTTTATTAACTGGGGCAAAATTTTAAGGGTAATGATGTATGTAGAGTTGCATAGGGGTGCCAACATCTTCAGAGCTTCCATTACATCAGGAAGCTGTTACTTGAAAAGAATTGACCATTAGTGGTGGGGATTTTCTTACATGTGGGCTCCTGACTCTTAAGAGTGATAATAGAGAAGGAGAAGGTGTACCCACTTCCTCCACTAGATTTGCATTGAAAATTATTTTCATGTAAAATTGAGTAGAGTTGTAAACACTGCAGGAACACTTGTTAGTCGCAACAGTGGTGGAATTATGCTAATATAATGCTAATGTTCTGTGGTGTAGTTGATATCATACCTGGTAAGATGCTTGTGACTTGCATGTAACGCAAACTCGGTAAATTGATTTTTGTTTAGCTTTCTGCCTGTCAGGTAATTTGATGCTACTGAAGTTCAAGGCAGAAAGATCTGGCAATGACCATGAGTTCTAGTTACTGTTCAAAGGAAGGAACATTGTTAAATAAGGGCACACTTTAACCCTTATTGTTATTATTTGAGAATGAGAAATCCAAATCAGATTTTCATGCATGTAGCTTCTCTTGGATTACCGAATTTAAACTGAGGCAGTATTGTGAGTCAATTCTAAAATATTTGTTTATAGGGCTAAAGCTTTCAACATATGGAATCAGACATACAATATTTTAACTCCCTTAGTTTTAGGGAGTAGACCAGTATGGCTAGCATCATTTCAAAAGTTAATTGGAATGTTTTGCTACTTGTTTTCCAGACTTACCCACAGGTTGGGAGGAAGCTTATACTTTTGAAGGTGCAAGATATTATGTAAAGTAAGTTGAATGTTTATCTGTCACAATACTATAATTTTCAATTAGTTCGTCTAAATGTTGCTGTAATCTTGAATGTATTCCAAACTGAATTTAAATGTTATGCTATAAATCTAAAAGGAGTATTCAAACTTGACATAGTGTATGTAGTCCTTTGTTTTAGCTGTGCAGAACTCAGTAAACAATATCTTGAGTTTTTGTGTTAATACTTTTAATTAAAGCTGCTTAAGGATGCAGATTCAAATGAAATTTCTACTGTGAGTGTGACCATCTAACAACAAATGTCCTTGCAAGTCAAGAATACCTTGAGTTTGTCTGTTTGTTTGACTTTTGTGTGTGTACACTGTCATGCCATAAATGCTTTCAGAAAGGCAAGATCTTACATCGTCACTGGGAGGTCTTGATTCAACCCTAATCTCTAGTAATTACGTTGTTTAAAGCCACTCTGAAGGTTTAATGTGGCTGTCTTTTTTGCAGACCTCCGGTTTCTGCTTCTAGCATTGATTTTTCATTACTTTTTTATTTAGGTTTTAGTATGTTTTGAGGGATGTGTCCACTGTGGTAGACTTGCTGTATGTATGTATTGTCTTTTTGATTCAAAGGCATGGAAATAGAGCTCTTATGTAGAAGTCCAGAGGTTGTGTTGATCAGAACTGTACAAACTTCTTACAAGCTTTTCCCCTCCAGATAGTCAGACCATCCTTATCTGGAAAATTTCAAAGTGGCACCTGTGTTGTCCGGTTAATATGCTTCTTTTTCTGTTATTTAACAATTTGCAGGCTTTTCTCGATTCATTCAGGAGTTCTTACTACACTGTGTGTTTGGTTTGCCATCTTTAAATGAATAGTGTCATCAGTGGAATATCTTGTATGAGCGAAAGTTACTAATAGTTATAGAGGTTATAGGCTGCATGTAGGTTTTTCTGTGTCTTAGCGTTGAGCAAAAGGTAGCTGCTCTGTGCAAGTTGCATTGTAGACCTTGTGAGATGGGTGTTACATATATGTTGTATGGTTTATTTTGTATAGCAATGTGTTTGATTTGATCCTAAACAAAATTTTAAAAAATATACTGAAGGATAATGCTCCAAAAATCTGGTCATAACTGGTGCTGGGCTCTCTAGAAGGGGTCGCCTTGTTAATAGGTGACATATTTGTTTTATTGTTCTGTTATACTTTCTTGTAATTTATGTCACACTAGTGTTGTATAGCCACCAGACTGAGGACAGGAATGTACTAAGGATTTCACCTCTGGTGTTCTGTTCAGATTATTAAATGAAGACGAGTGCAAATTAAAGCAAGCTGTAATTGTGTGTGTATATAATATCAAAAGAAGTTCTTCTAGACTTTCAGATGGAACTTGTTCTCATAGAACAAACCTGTGAACAATGTGTTAGCTATAGTAACTGGAAAGTAACAACTTGAGTTTGCTTAGAATAAAAAAAAAAATGTGTGGACAGCTATTGTAGAGTGACTGATGCACTTATGCACAAACTTACCAAGTGGTAGGTTGTTTGTGTACTCTTGTCCTTATAAGATCTTGTGTTCAAGGTGTTATCATAACTGTTAGGATGTACATTAAGCTGATTGTTTTGCTGATAGCCAGCACTAAATAGCTCTGTTTTTATTTTAAAGTTGTGCTGCATCTTTGAAAACATGTTGCACAAAGAGCACTTCTCTGTGATGTGATAGATGTAGGAGGGTAGCAGGGATAGTGCTGCCAAGCCTGCTGAAAGGTTCACATGGTATGACCAGTTTGGCATCCTTAGTTAAATACGTGTTTGTTGTGTAGCCTCTCAGGCCCAATGATAGCTTCCCCTTTTAAAGCTGTCTAGCATTCAGCGCTACTGGTGCTAGGGAAGATGCGAGAGCTAACGTAGACAGGGTGACAACATTATAATCACTATCCTATAATCCTAGACAATGTAACTCCGGATGATGTGTTGATTATAACAATTCTAGTTGTCTGAATCTAAACTTCTGTGGTGCTCCCACATGAGTGGGGAAACAGCATGGGTTGTTGTGACGTTGTGCTATACCGGCACCCCCACATGTGGATTTTTAACTGTAACCTGCTCATTTGAGTGTACTACTGATTTGATAAATATTAATGTTTGTTATATTGATTACAGCATAATAAAACTATGCTGAAACTAAAAATATTGAAAACTTGTTCATGGTCAGGTCTAAAAGAAATATGTTATTTTCAGTTCCACAATGAATTACAAAGTTACAAGGGAATGAATGTTAATGGCAGGCTATTGATGCATTCAGCCATGTGAAACTTGGCTGTTGGATTTCTGTAATGTGTCCAATAAGAGAGTTAGACAAGAGGGATAGTCAAGTTTCCTGATCACATAAATAATTTCACCTAACTTCTGAGGCACAGCTTCAAATATGTAGGTTGAATAAAAATATTTAACAACCTTGCTTTATGGTAAGATCTATGGCTAGACTGTGTTTGAAAACAAAAACCTTTTGAAAATTATTCTTATGGTTCTTTAATAATAGGTCTTCACTGTTCCAAGTGGGTGTGTCGCTGAATCTATTACTGTGCTTTTTCTGGCTTTGATGTAGTAAACACTGTATAATCAAATTGGGATAATGTCGAGGAGATAATCGTCAGCTAAATCTTAACGTTCCTTCGACTGGCATTTCAAACGAATGACTCAGGATACAAACTCTATTGAAATGTGATTTTTTTTTTTTTAAAGGACATTGTATTTTTCTTGGGATGTGTACATTATTTTTTCAGAATAAGTAAATACCAAGTGGTGACTACTTTACACGCTTTTTTTTTGTCCCCCATGACATTGAATTTTTTCTAACATTAAAAAGGAAAGATGTTTTGAAACAGAGATAGATATGGAGTTGTTTCCATTGCATAAGGTGGTTTTTGTTTTGTGTAAAGTTGTATTAGTAAGTTGATGCTAGCTAGGATTTTGACTTTTTTGCAGTTTTTTGGATTAGTAGAGGAATTCTAATACTTGGTAATGACAGAATCCTTCCCCCACATCCTCCCCATCCCTTGTAAATGCAAATGACAAAAAGTGTGGTTTGTTATTTTGAGAAAAAAAAATAATATGCAATGCCATAGTATATTGTATATGTTCTCGTGAGATGTGGTTACATTGTTAAAGTGTTTTGTCTCTTTGGGAGTGAGAAAGTCTGTTTTTGTTTACTTAATGTTAGAAATGTGCACAGATAGCCCTTCCACATGACTTGATGGGAACTATCAGTAAGCTTTTCTGAAATAATGCTTGGTTTGGGTGTAATCTTTATTTATACAATGACTAAACTTGTACTTGGAATATAGGGCTGTATGACTGTAGAATCGACACATTCAAATATAACCTTTAATAATTAGTTTATTATTAGTTAACTGTTGAAATTTTTGTATTATGAAGTAAAACAAGATATGGGAAAATTCCTCAGTTTGAAAATGATGACACAGCATGCTGAAAAATTGGGGATTTTTTTTTGTTTTGCTTAGGATACTTCACTAGACTACTTACTTATGCTTAGTGTATTGAGCACTCATTGAGCTCTGGAAAGTTAAGGGCTTTATCCCCAAAACAGATTTAAGCTGGGTAGTAGTATGGGAAGCTTAAGTTACTTACATTATTTATAAGTGCATAAGGAAATGGACCCATGTGACAATGTCTATTGACAATTGTCAATAGAGAAGACATACCTGGTCGCGGGCTTCAGACTCCTCACCTACTAAGATCAATGAGAATTTTCAACTTGATGTTTTTAGTACCTTGTGATGACTGCATAGTCATTAGGCACCAAAGTATTGGTTCTGACTCCTATCAAATTACATAAATACATCTTTCTCCATGTGTATGTATATGTCTGTGTGTATATTTATTCGTATGCATATGCTTAAGAAACCTTTATTGCTGGTTAAAACCACCTGACTATCTAAACTCAGGCATTTGCTTACTTTTCTTGCCTTTTTCCCTTTTTCACTTCAGTAGTTCTGAACACATTAGGTTTTTTGTATTTTTTTTTTTTAATCAGGTTTGTATTATTTAGGTTATTAATTTACCAAATATAGTTGTTTTAAAAATCAATCCAGGGATGATGATTGAGGAATTTTGCATCAGTCTAACTAGTTTGGCTTCTACAGATGCACTCTTGGATAAGCTGTGTGGGTGTTAGAATTTCATATTTCCTAACTCTGCTGTAGAACCGATACTTTTGGGACAGTACAAAAGCTGACTGAAAAAGTTCTTAAAAACTTAATTAAGAAGGTTAAAATTTCATTTTTAGAGTTTTGTGTTGAAGTTTACCTTTTTCTGTATTTATCAGAAAATTTTTGCCTGTCTCTTGCTGAAGCAAGGCATTGGCAAACCCAGGCCAAAGCCGAGGTGGGTTCACTGTTGCATCAAATAGAGGTTTTGCATGCTTTTATAGAGACTTTTATCAATGCAGGTTTGCTTATTGTAGGCAAGAAAAATTTATTCAGAGATTAAAAGGGATAAGATCTTTTTCAGCCTTGAGTTTCTGTTGCTTACTAAAGTAAACCTGTCCTCATTGAGAATTCAGCTTTTGTTTGAACCTTTGTCTTTTATGTGCATTCTAAAGATCCTCTCCCATTCTGCTGAGAAGTTCTCCTGAAAAATCAAAGAACAGCTACTCATGTTTGCAGAGAAGCCCTTTCTTGAGAGGAAAAATGGGATTTGAAAAAAATAAGGACAGATCAGATTGTTTTCTTCCAACAGTAAGAATCACAACATTCCTCCCAGAAATTCAGTTCCTCTCTTGTTACTTCTAACCTTTATTTTACTAAAATGAAGGAAAGACTAATGTTCATTCTTGGCCTTCATTGAGTTCATTCATTCATGGTAAGACCTCTAGGTCACATAGTGGCATATGGCTAGATGGGTGAACTGGGACATAACGTTACAATGAACTAACTTGTGCCTTTTACCTTTGTAGTGAGCAAAGCTGTTCAGAAAATAACTTTTTAGGAACGCCTGCAGATTTATTATCTATTTTAACATTTACTTCTTTATTCCACTGAAATATTTTAAGAACCAAAAATACGTCACGTGGGGAGTGTCTTGCTCTGGCACTTCACAGTGCTGCCACTCAGCGGAACGCGTCTTGCAGTGTTACAGCTCCTGCTGCAGGTCTCGCCCTGGGAAGGATGAAATTGTGTCACCCGGGAGCCCTAGGAGAAGTGCAGGCTTTTGCTCTGTGGGGAGAAAATCTGAGGAGGTAGAGGGAAACAAAAAGGGCATTTATCTGGGCACCTTGCTGTGGGGGAGTTGTGAAAGGGACTAGCTATGCGAGTGGTCTACGGCAGGAGAGGAGACAGTCGAGTGGGTGCAGTGCCAAAGCCAGGCGTGGAGGTGGAAAGATTCTAGACACGGGAAGAAACGGGTGTGGGTCAGAGGAGGAGAGGTGGGACTGCATCCAAAAAGCAGCTTATGGAGGGGATGTGGAGGGAAGAGGATGGAGGTGGTGACATACTGAAGGAGAAGGCTAAAGGGGTGGGAGTAGTTGCAGAAGGGGGAGGAGTGGAGACTAAACCAGGCAGAAATGGGCGGTGGCAGAGGAAAATCAGTCAAAGGAGTAGGGGTGGGAGCAGATTTCCTAGGAGCGAACTTGATGGAATTTCTCCCAGAGGGAAGGGTGGCAAAAGTTCACCCTGCGAAAACATGTTGTCTGACTCGTGTGCAGGTCTGGCAAGGCCTATTACCCCCGGTTTATGAACCTGTTTCAAAGTTAGTCTGGCAGGTAGAATATCAGATGTGAACGCTAGGAACTACTGTGCTTATAAAGTCTCTGAGCGTGATGTCTGTAGCTGATGTTTTGAGCTCTTTGCTGAAGTGTGTTTCTAAATTGGGTAATACCTTGAATGCTTTAGTTTTACTAAGACAGACTTGAAACCATATTACAGATATTTATTTTTTTTAAACCATTACCAAGTTTTTAAACATGTGTAAGAATTAATGGGTAATTACTAAAAAATACAAAAACATCTATATGTAAGTTGTTACATAAAATGTCGAAATCCATGAAAAAGACAGTGAAGACACTCAAGCTTTTTGATATCTGTTAACAAATTAGTAAGTTAGTAAAACTCCTCAGTTTTGGATCCTTGGTTTTGGAAGTGGTAATATTTCTCCCCGAACTTTGGCCTTAATTGGTGATGGGGTTAATAATAGCAGATAAAGCTCATATATACTTTAAGGTGTTATTACTGTGAAGTGAATCCTTTTGTGGTCTTTAATTTTCAGTATCTACAATGTGTGAAGGGTGGTGAAAACCAAAGGAAATACTGATCGATGGTAACTTTTTATGTAGGTGGCTGCTGCATGATTTTATAAGTATAGTGATGCATTTTTTTCCCCAATCCCTCCCCGCTTTGGAAAAAAAGATAACTGAACTGATGTGCACTCTAAGAATTATTTTGGAACCTGTGCCGGTATTCCCTCTTCCTGTTGTGTCAGGGTGTCGCACAGGTTCTTTTTCTCTTGCCTTTCTCGGTACATGTCCTGCATACCTGGAACTGAGGGACACTTCCAAAACCGCCTGAAGTGGCAGGCGGGTACGTTGTGAACTTTTCCAACAGAGAAATCTACTTGGTGTAGGCATTATTCGGTAGAACTTTTACGGGTCCAAATTTTATCTGGTGCACATTATGTTTTGCTTTTACTTAAAGGAACTGCACGCACTTTTTTTCTGTGGTCTGCAAGTGTTTAGTTGTACTGGATCAAATTAGTGTCTGTTGTGGTGCTGCGCTAAGCCTGTTTTTCCTGCATATGTTTATGTTACACTGGCTCTTATTATAATGAATTACACTTTCATTAAACCTGAGATACACTTTGGTTGGCAGTTCAGAGCGATCTTCAGTGCGCTTCTGTGTGCATGTGAGAGAGGGAGAAAACTCCTGTGAAGCTTGAGGCAAACGCTGGCTGGAAGCAAAGCTCCACAGCCCTGACTGCTAGGATTTCTGCCAACGCGGTGCCTGCATGTGTGTTTTTTCTGTGTTTCAGTAAGTAAATACCTACATTTAAACACTTACCTCTTCTCTCTCCTTCCCTTGCCTTCTTTCTTTTGAATGTGGAAGACAGCTGTTTCTCTCTGTTCACTTCACTTGCTCTTGCATTTGGTTGAAGGGGAGGTATTCTCTGACAGCGATGTTGGGGGGGAAGAAGTTGCGTCAGTAGCCACCTTCAGAAGTAGAAGTTTGGGGATGGGAACTTGATAGTGTAGGCACTCCAGTAAAACTCTTTGTGAAAGATTCCTACTCCCCAGTACTGAGTAGAACAGGGAGGTATGCTTAAATAGTTGGTTTTAATGTTTCATCTTTCTGCTCTGGACCTATAAACCTGGAGTTGAATACTCATTTGAAATCTGTGATGTGGAAAAAAAGAAGGCTTTTAGACAGCTTTTTGAATGCCTGTGTGGCTTGTGATGGTCATAGAGCTTTATATAAACAATTAAAAAACACTTGCATATTCAGGAGGGTTCAGAAACATAGTTCTTCATGGCTTTCTTCACGGTGACTTAGTAAGAACAATTATTTGTAAGGAAAGGTGTATTGCCAAGCAATCTATCCTTTAAAATTAGCTTCCTGTTTTTTTCTCTTCCAGAGTCTATTACAAATCATGCTTAGTAGAAACAAATACTTAAAGAACTAATTTTGTGCTTTATTAACTGGAAACATTTCAGTGTGTCAGACCGGGTAAGAGGCATCCTAGTAAACAAAGGTGTTTGAAAGGAAAATACCTGGTGAAAGTTCATTTAAAATGCGATCTTTGCCATCTTTCAGTTCCAGTAGTTCATGGAAACTTTTATAGTCTTTACTACTCACTGAGTAAGTAGGACTACTGAAATTGTATAAATCTTGCAAAAAATACAGCTTTTGATGCTTTTATCTGAGTTCTACTACTAGCAAAATTCTGACACCTTTTTTTTTTGTTGTTCTGCGGTGTTGTGTTAAATCCTACAGATTATGCAGCTGCTGACCCATGTCTAACATAATTTTTGAGAATATCTTTTGGGATGTGTAAAAACAGATGACATATCATCTTAAAGTTTTTCAATGAACCTGCTTTTTAAGAAGGACAGAAAGCTCACTTAGAAATAAAATGTTGTAAGCAACAAGAATAAACAAGTGGTGCTCTCAAATCCCTATGGAGAGGAAGAAAACTTTTTCATCTGATTGAATGTCGAAAATGATGACTTGGTTTCTTGGAGAGAGTAAAGCTGTTTAAGACTGTTGGGGTCGTGTTTTTTTTTCATTTAGTTGGGTTTTTTACATGTTGGCCTCACCATTTAGTAAGGCTGTTTTCTTTCGTATTTTTTCATGTCTGAAGAGAATCCTCTTGATATATTTAAAACTTCTTGGTTGAAGTCTTTGATAAAGTTTGATACAGAAGATTGAAAAAGAAAATTACAAACAAAAATACGTGTTTGAGCAATCAGTGTCATAACATCAAATGTTTATGTTAACAGTTAATTTTAATCAGAATAATGATGCAAGTTAAACCTCATTAGAAATTCATATAATCTGTTCTGATTTTAAATCTCTTTTATGGTACAGTCTTTATCTTCTATACTTGATGTGGGTATCAGTTGCTTACCTGGTGTGAAACACTGAAATGTTTTCTGTTAATAAGGCATGCAAATGTTACTAAATTCTTTTTCAGTTAATAAAATTTTAGCTTTCATTAATCAATCCATCTACTTTATTGTATCTGCAGAGTTAAAAGCATTTGACATTTGAACCAATAAATTTTTAGCTGGCTGAATTGAACACCTAAGAATATCTTTAATATAGTGAATTTTATGGGTGTAGGTCACTAAAGTTATCATTGATCAGACAGGAGGTAGTTATTAAAATTGTTCTACAATGAATTTGAAGAGTTTGGGAGCCTAAATACTTAGACTCATCACTGGGGGTCCTGGGCTGTCTGTCTGTAGTTCTGGTCAGTAGAAAATACTGACTTAGGGTTTCTTATCTCTTTATACAAGCGTACCTAGGGACTACACCAGGCTGATGAGCCTTGAGACACTAGTACGTTCTGATCTCTGCCGTACGGTCTGTCTCCTGCTTCTGTCCCTCCTTTTGCTCAACCTCAGATAAAAATGAACTGACAATCGGCAAGGCCACTCAATAAACCTTGCCTTGAAGTAGTGTGGAGATGAGACTAGAAGGAAGAAAAGTGCGTATTGTGGTAACACTGCTGGAAAAGGTGGTTTGACTCATATCATTTTGTACTGAGCCTTGTATTTCTTTTTCTGCAGGTCCTATCTGTCTGATAATTCAATTACTAAATGAAAGGGGTTTTTTTCTGGAAATGGAATTAAAAACCTTCCCAGGTTAAAACTTTCTCACCAGTGTTTGCCACAAATAGTGTTTAAGAAAAGTTTTGTTCTTAAAAGCAGATAAACTGACAACAAAACCATTAAATCTGCGTTATTTTCTAGCTGAGTATATTGAACAGTACATAGTAAACAGCATAAAAGGTGAAGTTTTGGAATTATTTAGACAAGTGATACCTAGTATTATGGTTAAAGTGACTTCTGTTTAAATATAAATTAAATGAAAGAGTATCCTTTTGGCCGTCTCATTGCCAGTAGTGGCTATATATATATACACATGCACGCACACACACACACACACACACACACACACACACACACACAAATGTAGGACACATTGTTCTTTATGCCTCTTTCAAGGACCCCCACTCCAAATTTCTTACATGGAACACTTGCATTTTGCTTCACTTTCAAAATATAAAAAGATTTCTAGACATCAGGAAAAACTTGAACCTTTTCCTGAAGTGCTCTTTATCCTTGTGTCCTAAGCTAAACGCGAAAGAGATTTTGCAATACCCTTCAGAATAGAGCTTGCTCTGTTGTGGTTTTTGTTCAACTTCAGGTGAGAGTGCCAAACCTGTCTAACAAGAAATTCGGGATTTCTCTTGCCTTCGATTGCTCACTTTGTGGTTTAAAACAACAAAAAGTGCTATCAAATTCAGCAGTCAATTCAAATGCCAGTGCTTTATCCTCTCCATTATAATCCTTTGTTTGGGTGCCTGTTGCTTCAAAACATTTTTGAGCTCAAATGTGTAAGTTACGTGAAAATCTTGAGATTTTGTAGATGGAAGAGAACTATGTGAAGTGAGACATAAGTAGAAAACAGTCTGTTGATGAAAGCAGTGATGTCCTATTAGCTGTAAGTGGGGTTGGTTGTGTTTCACAGCCCTTGATGATTTGCGCTTGGGCTGCGCGACTGCATCAGGCTGAGGAGTTGGAATTATTAGCATCCTGGTTTTAAATAAGGGGGGGAGAGGGTCTTTCGCACTCATTGTTGAGTAATGGAGTTGGTTTTTCTTTTTGGACTTTCAGTGATGCTGTCAGTCATTAAAGCAGGCAGAAACTTCTCGAACTTTTAATGAGGATTGAAGGTACCATCATTTTAGACAGGTATTGCAATCAACGTTAATTTGTATGAGAACTCTTACATTTCAGCTATTTTATTACTTTGTTTAAAAATTGCCTTGTGCAGTTGGAAATAGGATTTTCAAAGAAATTATGGTAACTTAAGGTTTTTATTTAGTTTTTCAAGGAGATGAAGAAATTAATCTGGAGTTGGTTCAGAACCTGTGTCTGTTGTACAATTTCACCAGGCCTGGTATATAGGAGATTATGTAGCTGGCAGAGTGAATCTGTAAAGAACAAACATAATTTTTCACTTGTTTGAAGATGGGATAAGCACTTCCAGGAAAAATAGGAGTAGGATTTTCTCACTGGCTCTTTGTATTCCTATCTGATTTCTTTGCAGCAGTAGGGACCTAAATTGTAATGAATGGAGGTGAATACACTTTGGATTTGATTTTAACTGCTGGATTTAACAGGTGTCTGTATTACAACTGTAGTGGGAATGATTGAAAGCAGAGCTTATGGGGGAGTTTTCTGTCTTTGGTTTTTTTCTGTCCAAATTTGACATAGGTATGGCAACCACAACAAGAAATCAAATGCAATGCAGACAAAGCTGTAGTTGGCACCTGTTAATTTGTTTTGAGGAGAGACAAATATTTCAAGTCTTCTGATTAGTTTATTTTCCTTGAGTTGAAGTAATTTGCTTTTTACTAGTTGAAGAGCCTGTCTGCACTACTGGTTTGAAAAAAAAATTAGGGATTTATTTATTTGTATCAGAAAAACAACTGTCCCCAACTCTTTTCTCTTCAATTCTTCTTTTCTTCTGCTGTTTGACCTTCTCTTTCTCTTCTTCCTTTTTATTTTATTTCTATATATGTGCCCTTATTGTTCACCCTACTCTTTTCACTGTTACTCTGCTTGCTTCTAGCACTGGTAGCTCAAGCAGTGTTATACATGATCTTCCCCAGCTGGACTGTATGCCAAATTTTCCTAAGGGGAATGTAAATACTGTGAGGTCAGTTCACTATCAAATGCCTGCAGCCTGAAATGAACCCTGCAGGATGTTCTGATATTCAGACAAAATTAGGACCTGCTCAGGATACAGTGCTAAATGTTGAAAAGTCAAGACTTTTATTACATGTTATGCTTTACAGATATTTCTTTTTATTTTTTTTTTTTTTACTTAAGCTTACTTTTTTCCTCTAAACTAAAAGCGAAAGAGTGAACACTAGGGACATCTCACTATAATCATGGTAATTAACAGATAGTTTAATAACCTCTCTATATATACTGATGGATTACTTGATATATCTTCTTCAAGGTTGTAAGCCGGAGGAAGCGGTATATGTGTGTGCATGCTCACCTGCAACATATCTGAAATGGTCATATTTAAGCATTGAACTGTGTGCTTTCGATAGCAAGTAAAATCTTCAGCCCATGTATTTCTCCATGTTTCCCCTCACCTCTTTCCCTCCTCCCTTTCTCCGTGAAAAAGAATGGTAGGAAGAGAGGACTGTGGTAAATTCATGTAGCAGAGCAAAACCCAATTGCTTTTTATGACTTTCTCCTGTACTTCATACAAACCAGCTAGTCATTCTTTTGAGGGAGAAATGCTCAGTGTGTTTCCTTTAGGTCAGTGATGCTCTTTAATTGGCCATATGGTAGCTTGAATTACTTGCTGCTATGTGCTGCTAAGGACTTGATGCAGCACTTCTAGATTTACATGGAGTGAAAGTATAGATTAACAATTCAATTTAAGCTTTTTTACTTTGTAGTGCTGTCAGTAGATTCCCTGGTTTAGGCATATTTGTCTTTTGAATGGTTGTCTATGAAAGATTGGCTCCTATTAGTTTTGTTGAAGGAATCCATCCAACTGATGAAACTAGAAGAAAATAAACGCTGAATGTTAATGGACAAGTCAGGGGGTGAATTGTTCTTTGGTGTATTCTGTTGGCCACACCATGGCAAGACCAATTCATTCTCCATTTTATCTCCAGGTCTCTAAGATGTCATGGTAATGTCACTGTGAAATGACAACAGAAAAATATGACTTGTGGTCAAGGAATTTTTGCTTTCTTTTTATCAAAGCTGTTTTATTTTTGTGAGGAGATAGATAGTGTTGCGGTCATTAGATAAGTTCAAACTGCTTTGCAGTGCTTTTGTAATATTCCTGGTAAAGTTTTACCAACACATCTGTGGTTTTGAGTGGGAGGCTTTCATGATACTCAGATGAAGAAATATTTGATTATTGAATGCTACACTTCGATTTTCTTTGTGGATTAAAGTGGATACTGAAATTAACTGTTAGAGTTCTTGATGAAAAAGTACAATGCTGAACTGAGAATAAAACAGATTTTAGAATGGAAAGCATTTGTACCTGTCTTGTAAGTAAAGCAATGTTAAGTTCAAATTAATACATTACGAAAGGGCTCATTCTGAAGCAAGAATAAATGTATTATGGAGTGTAAAGCCATCTTTGAAGAATGGTACTTAAATATGTTTCTCGAACGGTTTTATTAATACTTAGTTTTGTGCTGTTGAACAGCACTTTTTACTATAATTGAAATTATTTATTTGGAGATCAACTTTACATACTATTTCTCTCTAAAAATGAAAAGCATAAACACCTGCGTGCTGATATGAAAATGTTCAAGTGAAAATTCAGGTTAATGGCTGTGAAGTAGTAGGAACAGCTAATCTACCAGTTTTGTGCTTTCTTTCAAAATAAAATAAAAAGCTATTTTTGTTACTTAATCAGAAGAGTGTGGGTTTTTTGTTGTTGTTTATGAAATGATGTAATAGTCATTTCTAATTTCCATTTGAAAATTGTGGGAATTTCATCAGCAGAATTACAAGAAGTCTGGTATGTGACTAGCTGTGTAGGATTTGTGAGGTTTGTTTGGTTTTGTTGTTTTACAACGCTTTGCGACAGCACTGTTGAATTTCTAGAGCCTTAAAGACAGCAAATAAGGATGTTGTAAATACTAATACGTGCATAACTTCACCATATGGATGGACTCTGTTTTGGCTTCTGGAGTTGCCTGAGTGAATGACACAATGTCTGTTCAGCTCATCGTTGCATCAGTGCTTTTCTTGGTCTAATTCTGTAACCCCAGGATTTATTTTGGGAAACACCCAATACTGTTCGCTGAGAAGTGTACAAGGGAATGTAGGGGTTTTTTTCTATAAAATAGAATATTGGTCTTTTTTAGAAGCTGCTTTTGAAGTATTTAGTGAATCCTCCTCATGAGGGGTGATGATTAAACGTAGTTCCCTGTGCCTCACTAAAACGTGGGAAAAAAAAGTGCTGATATTTATTTTTCATTTCAATAGGAGAGGATGCAGGTCTATTCTCTCAAATTTGGTTGCATTTGCTGTCTTTCGTACAGCTACATTCCCATTAAAACACTGTTTCTTATCATTGCTGAATGAAAAATAACCGTTCAAGGGCTCTAAGGACAACTGTAGTTTCCTTGGTGTCTGAACTGTGTCTCCATTAAATGTACTGGGACTGACGTTAGGCGTTGGAGTGTAGCCTCTGTAGTGCTGTCTCTCTGCAAACCACTGTCAGCTTTTACATCTGTATTTAAGTGATTCAGCTATGCCCCCTGTTATGTAGATTAAATATGACTCTTCCTAGTCAGTGGAGATGGATTCCTGGAGTTCTGAAAATGAGTTCTCTTGCAATACTGAGAAGAGGATGGCTGCAACGCCTGTACTCCGGGTACACTTACAAGTTGCATCTGTTTGGTTTTGTCATCTTAAATAATTTAATCCAAAGTTAGAGGAATTCGTTAGCATCCTTAAAAATATGTGGAGCTTATTGGTAAATTCTCTTTCTTCCTATACAGTTTTGAGTAAAGCTAACTTTTTTTTAAATGGGGGGGATTAAACTGAAAACAGCTAATTGTTTCAAATCCTGATCACACTGTAGACAGTAAAATGTTGTATCTGAGCAACTATTGGAGTATCATCATGTAAAAAGGAAAGTTACAGGAAATTATGTTGCTGTGGAAAAATTAGTTTGCTTTATTCCCACAGGCACTAATTATCATTGTTTTAAGCTGAAACGTACTTTTCTGCAAAGGATCCTTGTAAGGAAAACATAATCAAGGGCCACTAAACTCTCTGGTCTTATTTTTAGAGATAAATTGTGCTATTTCATTGGTTGTATTCCAAGTTATGTATTGAAATGGTAAAAACAAAAAAGTTGCTTGACTTAATTTCATATAATGGTACATACTTAGCACTCAGCACTCAAATAAAGGAGATGGGAAGGGAGAAGAATCTAATTTCATAATGCATTTCTATAACTTAGCAACTTGGGTTTCAACTATGTGTTTAAATACTTGATTTTTTTTTTTATTTGCATCCAAAACCACTGTTCTTGTTTTTTCATTTTTCAAAGAAATTCAGCTTTTCATGCTTTTAGACCATGTTTTGTACTGCACAAAATATCATGGAAATGCTTGTTCTAGAGTTCTCTGGTGATACTGCTTTGAGCTATTTCTGTATATGTTCAGATCTTTCTTCTTTGGTGTTCTGATAGTTCTTTGGGCCACCAGAAATTATATGAAATCATTCCTAGTCTGTAAGCTATACTTAGATATTTAATAAATTAATATATATTTACTTGCTCAAGGTGTAATAAAGAAGAGTATATAAATACTGTGTGTGGAACAATCTTTGAAGCTGTGATTTTATTTTCAGTAATTAGCTGTACTCATCTTCCAGTGTTACTACTCTATGCTATTATGATTCACCTGGTAGCGTAGTAATGGCCAGGATAATAATTTGGGAAAAACTGACTCACAGAAAGCTGAGGAGATACGAGTCTCAAAAAAGATAATGGTATCAGGATATTAGTTGATGTACATCACTAACTGTAAGCAACCTACTAAGTGGTAAAAATATTTTGTGAATTACACCAGTAAATAGGCAGGGAGCTGAGTGGGGAGAGGCAGCATGCTTCTGAATGGACACATTTCTTCAGAATAAAACCTTTTAATGGAAAAAAAAAAAAAATCTACAAGGAAGATTGCTTTGTGCTTCTACAAAAACTCGGGAGTAGGATTGGCATATAGTCCCAGCGGCTGAGGGGAGAGTGATTAATACCCTACATGAAGTTAGGACAAGAATTTACATACAATTACTGTTCTCTTGAGCTTAAAGGAAATAGATATGTTTTCAAGATATGACCTGTCTGGGCAGTAGATGAACTGAATAGTGTGAATTCATCAAAAACTTATGTATCTTTATAACCTGTTTTGAGGCAGCTGAAGTGGTTCATGTTAAATATTTTACATGGTTCAGCTCTCCCTTTCGAAGAATTTTTTTTTATCTAACCAAAGTTAACCATCTGCTTGTAGGAGATCTTTTTGCTACAAAAACAGATTAAAGGTTTTCATTGTGGTACAAGATTAATAGGTGGAAGAATATGAAGTTAGAGACCAATTAAAATATTTTCTTGTTTACCCTGTATAAGTAGTTCAGCATTAAAAAAAAATTATGATGAGGTCTGTAATTACATTTTTTAGAGAACTTATTTTAGTGAATGTTTTTTCCTCTTTATATGCTTGTTAATTATGACTACTTAATTGACTTTCTCTTTTTTTTTGTTTTTTATTTGCCTGGGGAGAGGGACTTTCCCAAAGTAAAATAATAACCCAAAAAAGCACATCTGTGTGGTTCAAAGGTTTTTTTAGCTGACTTGTAGTGTTCATTCTTTAGGTAGTGATTTGAAAATTGAAATCCCTTTCTTTGCAGATTCTACCACTGGTTTCTTAAGAAAGAAGAAAAAAAAAAAGTGTAATAATCTGCTCCTTATTTAAGGTAACTAGGAAGAAAATTGCCCTCTCACTCTAAATGTGCCATGTTGAATACTGAATTCAGCAATAACATGCTGTACAGAGGAGAGTATAAGCTCCATGTTCTTTCAGACTGTCTTTCAAAGATTTCTGTATAAATCCCAATTGTTGTGAATAGTAGTACAGATTTTGTGAAGTGGGCACTAAAGTTAAGCTATGAGTCTTGTTCCCAGAAGAAGTTAAATAATAGCATTTTTTTTGTTCCCTTATGTAATTTGGACTTCTACACAGGCAATCTGCAGATGATAGATGCTGGTTTATCACTTCAGTCTATGGAGCCATCGGGTCCTACAATTTTAGCGATGTCTTTCTAAAGCCGTTTAAGTCTTTTTTTTTTTTTCTTCTTTATATCTCCTTTTGCGCTAATGTCTTAATTGAATCTTTTATTTTTCCCTTTGTTAAAAAAAACTTAGAGCAAATGTCTGTTCATAGAATAAATATTCTTGCAGTTTTAGCAAGGAAGCTCTACATGCATTTAAAAAACACTTTGCATGCAACTATATCAATTTGTTGTCTTACTAGTATTTCCAGGAAGTGGTGGGAACTTACCAATAGATGATCAGAGCTCCCACTGCAGTGGCAGGCGAGTGGAAATAGAGCACCTATACATAACTAGCATTTTAGCATTTTGTTGTCATCTGCTGTATGACCAGTGCTGTCCAGACATACGCCATGATAGCTTGTTTATTGGAGAAAAGCAGAGGTTGTTTCTACTTTTTACCACTTGTCTCGATCCCCCTTTGTTTAAATAATTTCATTTGGAAAGTAAAAAGGAGATTCTTAGGAGTGCTTTTTGATTCTTTTTGATTCTAAGGTGTGCTTTTTTTTGTCGTGATGCCACTGCTTTTGACTGACCTTTTTGTGCAAGGATTTCTAGCTCTTTTTAACAAGATTTCCTGTTTGAAAGGCAGCACTACTTTCTAAAATTTAATTGACATCTTCATGATGTTAGGCTTACGAATTGACAGAATTGTGTGCCCTCAGAATATAAAAAAAAAAGTATTGATGTTCATATTATATTTTATCGTTTTTATTTAGGAAAAAAAATGGAAGCTGTGGCCTTGATCCACAGCGTAGAGAAATCAGACTTCTTAAAATCAGACTCCAGTTGAAAAAAGTCATGTGAGTGTAAAGGCTTGACATCTGAAATAATATTGTTCCAGTTAAGCATGTCTGGAAATATGAGCATAGTTTTATGCTAAAGTAGTACTGGTTTAACAGGAAAATGATATAATAGAACTAGAGAAGATACAGAGAAGTTTGACATGGGTGATCAAAGATGGAAGCTCTTCATTTGAAGAATGCCTGCAATACTTCACTGAGGGCTGATGCGGAGAGTGTAAGTCTATAAAATTATAAATGGTAGAAGGGAGAGTAGAGAACACATTTGCTGTATATTCCAATAAAAGAACTAGCAGGAGGAATTATGAATCAAGAAGAGTTGACCCTTGTAGCTAATGTTCAAAAGGTCTGAAGGAAACACGTATCTAATTAAGGAAAGTGACTGAAAATGTCTGGAAAGTATAGCTTAGGGTGCTGTGGGCTGTAAGTCTGCATTCATGGAAGAAGAATATGTGGTCACCTCTTTCATTTAATACCCCACCTCTGAGGCTTATAATTGCTGAAGCAAGGCATTGCTGTGTGTCTCTCCTGTTCTGATGGGCTCTCCAAGATGTTTGCTACTAATCACAGCTGGGAACAGGGCACTGTGTTATGTGGACTTTTGATCTGACCTAGTTCAGCTGCTCTTAAGAACAGCACTAATCACCAAGTCATAAATATTCATTTACTAGTAGTAAATGAGAGGAATGTTGTTTTAATTATGGTTTTGCAGATTCTTAGGAATGGTCTCGCAGAGTATCTCTGACTGGTATCTTATCGCTAAAGCTTTGATGGATGCTGTGTGTGCAGAAAACATTGCTGTATGGGAAGACTTAATACTTTCCCTATAGTAATGTATTAGTCTTAACTTGTTTTGAAAATAAACTATGTAAACATGAAAATGCTACTGATCTTCCTACTTAAGCTTTACTACACGCAGAGATTTAATGAGAGGAACATAAAACTTACGAAATCATTAGATACTGTCTGCTAGTTGAGTATTGATTTAGACTGATGTAACTGACAACTTTTTTTGCACGAAGTTGTTTGTGTGAGTGAGATGGTACCTGGCAAAGAGATTTTAAAGCTGCATTGTTTTTCAGATTGTAGATGGAATTGAAGTGTTAAACTTGTACCTGCTTTCAGAAATCCTGTGAGAGAATTTTAGAGATAGTTGGAGTTTAATTTAGATGATACAAGCTTGGCGAGGGTAGATTGAGATATTTTCAACAGTCTAAATGACGGACTGATTACTTATTTGCAAAAAAATAAAAAAAAAAATATTCTTCTCTTTTCTCCCTTTCTTCCCAAAAGACACGGCTGTTCTATCTAAGCACCTGGGCATTTGAAGAATGATTTTTCTTCAACTCTAAATCAGTACTTGGATTATTAGGAAATAACTATCCTTTCTATATTACTTTCTCAAGAAATAAATTCTTTGGAAAATATAACAAGTGGGATACATATATAGTAGAGCTTTAATCATAATTTATGCCACTTTTTTCTCTAAAGTTATAGATTTGATTTTTTTTTATTAGCTAAACTGCAGGAATATATTTGAGCAATGAATCTGGAAGCTTTCTTACATACAGATCTCAATGTTGATCAACTCTGAAAATTAAATTTTGCTTTTCTGCATGCGGCCCATAATTGATGTCAGAATTTAGAGTTGCAAAGTAACAGGCATATTCATAAAATCTAAAAGACAATGACTTACCTTACTATTGCTAATACTAAATCACTGTAGGTTGTATACACAAAACGCCAAAAGGCTTTGGAGTACAAGAACTCTCTATTAGAAGACTCTGTGAAAGGTTTAGTTTTTTGGAATCAGTATTATCTCGTGTTATTAAAGAGAAAGCCTGTGTTGTTCCTTTTCAGATATTTTGAAGAATGGAAATACAGACTTTCTGGCTGACACAAATGTTGTTTTTTGCTGTTAAACTACATTTGTGGGAATAGACATGTAAACTGTCTCAATGGATAGGAATCAATTCCTAAATTTGCTGGATGTGCCTCTGAAATATCTTCAAAATATAAAGAGAATGCTATAAAGAGAATTTAGCTGGTAAAAGCTGCTTAGTGTAACACCACCTGGATTCCTAGTCTAGGATTCATTTGCATTTAATTATTTCTCATTTGGGTTGGGAAGAATAAGATTTGGAATAAGTATATGATAATATTAGAAACCTGGGTTCTCATTTTATCTAGTAAACAAATAGAAGAGAACTGAGTAACAAGAATATTGGAAACTAGTAATTTATAAATCAAATTTGTTCATTTAAGCTACTCATCACCAGGAATTAGGTTGTGAAGCGTTCTACCAACACTGCTTAAATTTAATCCTACCAGGAATTCAGCCAAGCTTTTTAAAGGCATTTGCATGGCTTATCCATTTCTGAAGAGGGAATAAGAAAATAACAAAACTAAAGAATAACTGAGTGAGTTTCCAAATGTTGATAAAGATCTTGCCATGCTTTCCCAATTTTCAGGCTCTTCAATTTGGACTGTTTTGTGACTACTACTTTACCCAAAAAGATGTCAGTTTAAATCCTGAAATAGAAGAATTGTTTGGAAAGAAGTCAGCAACTAGTGTCTTGGCACTGTCTTCAGCTTTTTAAGCCAGGTTGCTGACAGGGAAAACATGAACAGAACTTTGGAAAAAAAAAAAAAAATCTCCAGTCTTCCAAAAGTAAGTCTAAATGGAAAATGGACTCCACTTTAGAGAGATTACATATTTCTATGCAATTACTTTAAAGTTCTTCTGTATAAAATAATAACACTTGAAAAATACTTTTACCTGAAAATAGGTTCTGCTTTGTTTACAGCTTAATTAGCTCTTGTAATTACTTACGCCTACGTTTTAATCCATGTGATGGCACTTCACATCAAAACTGATAAATTATTGGGGTGCAGCTACATTTGTTTCTAATTTTCATTCCCTACAAAAGACTCTTTAAGACTTAATTCTTGCAAAACTCTTTGTAATAGATGAAGGAATTGGAATGTATGAAATAACATGAGGAATTATCTTAGAACTTATGTCAAAGGCTGCCACAGTAGCATTTGCTCTCTGCTGCTGTTTGATGTATACTTTTTGAGCGGGCTTGAAGCAATGGTGAATTGAGGCTGCTTTAAGTGCTGACAATGTAAAGTATGTAAACAAAAAACCATGATTGTGCATGGAATTGTTAGTGGAAGTTACCATTTGTTAATCATAACCATTTTAAGAGTGTGGGAGTACTGTGCAAAACAATTATTTCATGCTTTGTACATTCTCTCTGAAGCACCCGTGAAATCAGTTACTCTTTCATAACTGTGGTCAAAGAATTGTACAGCATGGATGTAGGTTTGCCAGGTCCAAAGTTAATGGATCACTCCAAGGAGAAAGGGTTTTTCTAATTTTTTTTTTAGCGTACATTTGGAACACTTTCCCAGGATAGGTTCATCTTAGCTTAAATTGATTTGAAACTATCTAGAAAAGATCAGTCCCACAGATTCCTTTCCCTCTAGTCATGTAGTCCTTCCTCTCTTACAATGGCTTTTGCAATCATGCAAAAGTCAAGTCAAAGGCAAATCAAATCAGACTGAAAATTTGTCTGTTGTAGGAATAGTTTTCAGTCAGATCTGTGAGCTGACTAGAACCTCTATGACTTTCAAGAAGTGCTTCTGCAACTACCAGTTCATGAGATAGTATCAGCTGTTCAGAGAAAAAGACTTTTATGTTGGCATAGCTCCATCTGTCTTAAGAAGGTTTGTTAATGCTGAAATGTTTCTCACTAAATAGCACGCTGCATGGCACTGCTATATGGGGAGAAATCCGCTATATAGATTTGCTTATAGTTTTTATGCAGTGTTCTTATGTGCATACTTAAGTAATGCCAGCTCAGTATTTCCCAGCAACTCAATTGTGTTTCTATTTATACTTAGTTTTCTTTGATTAGCTAAAACAGTAAGCAGGTGCTATTTCTAGCATAGAAAGCATATTGAAATAGAGATATAAAAATATTCCTTGAAGTCTGCTTTTATGGCTGCCTCCAAAACCAGCAGAAGCTTTAGAATCCAGCAAAATTGATAATATTGTTTATTGAATTGAACAACTTGCCTGTCTGTTCACAGAAATTTGAAAAAGAATGCCGTAGTATATAGCCGAAATGGTAGGTGAGTCGAATTAAATTGTAACTGTACTAACAGGAATTGATTAGAAGAGTAGAATTAACTGTTCTGGTTTAGCAATGTGTGTTGAGATCTTTAATAACTAGAATTATTTGAGATTGATTTAAAACCTTTGGTTACACTTGTAGGTACAAGTCTAAACTTTTATGAACTCTTAAAAGTGACTTTGGGGATGGGGGAAGGCTACTTCCCTTTCATGTTTTTTTCCCGACTATCATGTATATATGCATGTGTGCACGTGTGTGTATACATATGAAACAAGGTTTGAGATTTGTGTAGTTTTCTGCTAGTTTCTACATTAAAAATGTTGACATAAGAAAATGAATGCCAAGCCAACTGAGCAGGTAAAGATTTTTTTTCAATCTCCAGATTAATAATTTTATTTTATTCACCAATCCCTAATGAATAACTATGAGAAAAGGTAGAGGTGTATTTAGATAAAATGTTTCATGTTTGAGATCTTTAAAATTCCAGCAAAACCAGAAAGGAATTGACTTAACATTGCTAATGTTTTTGTGGTAAAGTGGGCAATGAAGGTAAATAGAGCAGGGGGAGGGAAGCCCCAGATATAAAATAATGGCAAAAGAATGTTTACCTTGGCTACAAATTCCTGGAGGAATTTCAATTCTTAGGTTGTCTTTGTGCTTATTACTGTAATTAATTAAAAAAAAAAAAAAAAAGAAAAAGAAATTGACTTCAGAAATGCAAGTCATTCATCACATTGATAAATGAATGGTCTTTTCCTTTATTTTATCTGACTTGTTTGTAAACACTGTTTTTTCTCCACAGGTTGTTTGATGCATCTATTGGTTTTAAAGGCAGAGAACATATGCCATATTTGCTTCACCTGTTATCACAGCATAGCATTAAAAACATGGACCTATATGCCTGGAAATAAAGGAAGTATTTCTGACTGAATACGAGGAGTTTTGTCAGTTTTGGCAAGATGACTGAAGGAAATGGTTCTGCCTTGAAAAATACTGTCAGAAACAAGTTTTCAGTGCAGAAACTGTATTGTAGGGAATAGGCAGCTGCTGCTGCTAACTTTTTCAGTGCTTTTTTGACATAGCGATATCATTTTGTCAGCAATGGTAGGGGATTTTGCCAGCTCTTGATGGTAAGAAAGTGTAAATATCCTTGATAAGTGCATGATCTGTGATTTACCTCATCTCAGTTCTTGCCCAGAGAGGCTGTGGTGTCTCTGTCTTTGAAGATTGTCAAAACTTGACTGCACAAGGCTCTAATTAACCTGAACTAGGTTAGAAGCTGGCCCTGCTTAGAGCAGGAGGTCAGACTAAAGGAGCTCCAGAGGTATTTTCCAGCCGAAATCACTGGGTGATTTTGTGAGTGAAATAGTGGATCTTCCATAAGAAGATAATATTGTGGTAGCTTTTTCTCCATGGGCATCAGCTTTTGGCTAAAATGTGGAAGGAGGAATACTAAGGAAAAATATAACTACATACACAGATTTCTTTTCTGAGAAGTGCTTGGTATCAGGTTGARTGGAGATTGGTCTTTTGCTGCTTTTGTGTTTACCAATACGGTTGTAGCTTACAGAGCTGTAAATGTCTCGGAAATGGCACAGTTTGTTCAGTAACGATGCAAACTGGACACCTTCATGCATCCTAGTGCCAAAGAGAGGTGTGTTTTCAGTTTAGTCCTCCTGAGCTAAAAAATCAAGACAGACTTTGAATGTAGAAATTGAAAGATTTTTCTGCATGTACCTGGGAGGGAACTGAACCTTAAACTGAGGTGGTTGGCTCAAACTTAGTTCAGAGCAGACTGATGTGATGCAGTCTGCATTGGGGTGAATACTCTAAGCAAGCACCATCCCCAGGCTTCTAGCAAAAAGCTGTAGTTTGAGTTTGTTTGTAGTGTTGGATTTTTGTATGATGTTAAGAGAATACTTAAAATGTGTTTTGGGGGAGAAGACCCCTTCATATCTGACTGGATATGATGAAAGGTCAATGAATAATAGTTGAAATATAGATTAAAAGTTAATGAGATGGGTTAAGGCATCAGCTCATCCTGAATGTGGTGAGCTGAGGATGAGAAATTTATGGTGCTTTTTCTTCACGTAATATTTGTAGTTTCTAGTATGTTCATAGATTTTTTTTTTTTTTTTTTTTGAAGGCAGTGATTTTTTTTCTACTTCATATTAGTTTGTATAGTTTGTTTGGAATCTTTAAGTGCTACAGTAACTGTTAATAAAAATCATCTCCATACTAGATTGAATTTGGAACTTAGAACTTCTAAACTTATAAAAACCTTGTTGAAAAAAAGTCTTAATAATCAAGATTATCTCTTTTTTTAGGACCCATATCTGTCTAGGACAAGGCATTTTTCCTGGTCTTGTGCTTTAACTGACAACTCAGGAGTAAATATAATGGCAGAGGGAGCTTGATAGTGTTAGCGTCTTTAGATGCATCATTTAAGAACAACAACAGCCAAACAAAAAAATGCAATACTTTGCTTACCTTCTTGAGAGTGCTTTGTGGTGCACTTGAAAATAGAAACATACAGAGAAGCTGCAGAGCAGTATTGACAGTTGCCTCATTACTGGTTTGGTCTTGTAAACTGTTAGTTGGTACAAGAGAGGTGCATGGGCAGGAAAATCTCTTTTGCTTTTTAATAACTTTCAATACCATGGATGATGGTATAGTGTTTCTTAGTTTGGTTCATATTCCTTTTTTTTTTTTTTCCACATGAATGGATAGCAGAAGAACTTAAACGTTAAAATTTCTTATTTTGTGCAAWTTTTTTGTACTTTTAATCTGTTTTCATGCTTTTATATGTGCATGCATGTCCATGAAGCATTTGATACTAAATCATTTAAAGTGGAATTGGAGAAGGATTGAGTGTGACAGCTTTTCTGGATGTTATAAAAACATGTTGGTGTTACCAGACAAAATAAGGTTTGTTTTGTGGTGTGTGTATTTTTGTTTGTTGTTTGGGTTTTTTTTTAATTCAATAGTAGTTGAATATTTGCTTACAACTATAAGCATAGATGTTTCTGGTTTGCTGTGTATTCTCTAAAATATTGTCATTCAATTACATAAACACAGAAGGCGGATTTRAGGAATGATAAATTGTGCTGTATTTCTTTTTTTAACCTAGGTAGCTAGTAATACAGATGGGTTTGAGAGTCTCAACAGTATAATATACATGAAATAAGTTGCATTAAACAATGCTAAATAAGAGTAGTGCTCCAAGTACGTGTAAACAGTGCAGATGTAAGCTACCATCATGTATTTATCATTTGAGTTGATTATTTGTTGATACAATGCATTCAGTCAAACTATGTTATGAACTCTCAGGTGTATATAGGTTTTTTAGGTACTAAACATCTCTCTCCATAACATTATATATATTTATTGGTTTGATACAGAGGTACTTTCATTTTTTTTTTTTGGTCTTTAGAAACATTTTTTCAAACACTTGTACTGACCTGGAAGTAGGCTGGAAAACAGTGCAATCTTATTTTATATGTTTCCTTTAGCTTTTATTTATGTAGTGTAGCTGTAAATATTACCCATAAACATGGTAAAAAGAGTCAGAACTTCATTAAATTTGGAGATCCTGTTGCTACTACTTGCACTATGTGAATTTTTTTTTGGTGGTTTGAGTCTGTTGCGGTGCTCGTTACAAGTAAACCTAGCTCAATTTATATTTCAAATATAACTTAAAAATTAAACAGTTCCCTCTGTTATGTGGGGATATAAAGTGGGGAGAGAGGGACATGGACTTCTGTAGAAAATGTGTGTTCTGATGGACTCATCTTTATTTTKTTGTTTGTTGTAGAGGGTCTTTGATAGAAGTTAGATAACATATGCACTTATTTTAGGGAGTTCAGTTTTTTTATATTTTGACCATTTTTTGTAACTACTGCCTTTTCATGCCGTTTCATGCCAATAGATTAATTTCCTAATCTACTTATCTACCTATTTCATAGGCATGTTTTTCTTGRAGAAATAAATAGGGGGGAGAAGGTCTGGGATTGTAACTGTGGTCCCACTGACGTACATACAGACTTGTAACTCAATTGAGGTCACTCTTTTGAGTTGACTGGGTTTTATACTCTCTCTGCAGACTTCACTTAGTATAACTTTCCTGTGGCAAACGTAGATCACTTCATAGAAAAATAGCTYTGCCTCTATGTGGGAGGAAAGCAACTAGTACAAGTACAGCTACCCTCTGACAGCTTTGTTGTCTCATTCTTCTCTCTCACAGTCTTCCTCTCATGCATGTCCCTCCTCGCCAGTGTATATACAGGCTTACTTTGTCTTATAGCTGTTGTCACCTGGACAAGGCCATCTGTGTCAGCTTGAGTGCACTCAACTAAAGGGCTGTTGACTTASGTGTTGTTTTCTGTCTTGATTGTCAACCAAAGGAAAGCCAGGCTGAAAGATTATTAGGGGCCAAATTTGACCATGGAGAGATGAATTGATATGCGTTTCTAATTCTTATCTAATGACACTCGAGTACAGTAAGTAATTTCAGGCATGCCGGGTGTGGGTTAGAGCTCAAAGATGATTAATTCCTACAAAGTTTTGTGAAAACAGGTAGCAGGATCTATTCTGTATGGGAATAATACTATGGAAAGCCTAGAAAATTAATTCCTGTGTTAGATGTTGGAGAATCCACAACTTAAGTCCTTCCTGAGTGAATTTTCTGGAGCCTAGAGAGGCTGCGTTTATTTGTTTGGTTTTTGTTTTGCTTGTTTTTAATCTTTGGCGTACTTCTGTACTAGTTCCAGACCAAAGCTGCATTATTGTATAGTTCTTTGCTGTGTGCTAGTATTTCCAGTTTGATTGCTGTTAGGGATTTCCTCTGTGCTTTCACATTTTTAACATGTCCTAAAGTTCTTAACATTCGCTAGCAGAGCAGAGTGAAGGCTGTCTAATAGACGTCTTCCAAAGTGTGGTGTTTGCCAGCATTCAGAAAATAGAGCAGGTGTTAACTTTTGGGCACCTCCTAGAAAGAATCTGTGTTGGCGAGATCACCACTGCAGTTAATTTTAGTTCATGCTTCTGGAAAATATTTGGAAGTATAGATGAAAAAGTGGTACAATGAAGAATAGACAGGAGGAAATTCTAGGTAATTCTTAGGGTGCATAGAGTAAAGTTTAACATTTTGGTGCAAGTAAGCCCAGCTGCCTATATCATAGCTGCTCTGAATAGTGTAGGGAGGAAATAAGTGAATTACCCTTCCCTGCCCCCAACCTCCAAGGAAAAAGAAGTCGGGATGATTCTTTTTTAATGGAATAGTTTCATATGGACAAGGCAAACTATTTGTAAGAAKAACAAAAATACTATGAGCTGCTCACTTATGGAGCAGGATGTTAAGAACCCCTTACCTGTTGAGTCTGCAACTTTTTCACTTGATCAAACCTGTTTCTTTCATAAACTGAATGAATGTGAGTCATGACTGCAGTTCTGTCACATTATATGCAAGGCTTTGATCTTTTATCTAACTCATGCTAATTTCTTTGACAGTGGTTTTTGAAGTAAAATCAGTGTACATGTGTTGTGGGGTTTGGGGGTGAATATTTTTTGTGGTGGGTTATTTTTGAGTATTCAAATAGTGCTCTCCTATTAGAAATGTTGTTAGTGAGGAAGAAACTGCAGGAGTTTAGCAGAGGGCAAGGAACCACAAATACTATGCTTAAAGGCTGCAAACGATAGAGGGCTATTGGAGGAGGCTTAATGGGCCCTGGACTTTACTTCTAGTCACAGAGCTTGTAAAATGAGCTTCTGCACACCTGTAGCTGGTAGGAGTGCTGTCCCTGTTCTAAAGGAGCATTCCAGTTCTGAATGTATTGTTTAGGGTTTGTTTACCTAGAAATTAATCTTAACTTTGCAGCTTGATTGCTTAAGAGGGTAGTAATTGCCAGGTTAGTAGTTCAGAAGTCTGAGAAAGATTAATTTGAGAATTACGACATAGATTGGTTTTTGACTAGTGGAAGCAGAAGAGAAACAGAACTTAAGCTTCYTGTTGAAATGACCCAAATATTAAACTGTAGCCCTCACCTTTTCTCTCATAAGGCACAGCATAAGTTAGGACRAAGTGGAGTAAACACTTGTATTTTAGACTAATAATATGCTTCAAAGCATAAAGCAAGAAGACTTGCTCRTTTTCATCTGTGGGAGACAGAGTCCTGTTACTATGTCTGTTGTGGCAATGTGTGAAAGTGTCTATTTTATGAGCTTCAGAGAGCTATCTGGTAATATTTTCCTCTCTTTGCTTTGATTTTAATACTTTTTTTTTTTATGGCCTGARGGG
Source organism: Oceanodroma leucorhoa (assembly GCA_030449065.1). Taxonomy (NCBI): domain Eukaryota; kingdom Metazoa; phylum Chordata; class Aves; order Procellariiformes; genus Oceanodroma; species Oceanodroma leucorhoa. Next base: position 2,179,157 of record JASVER010000068.1, read on the forward strand.
TATCTGGATGTTTAATCTGTTTTCCAAATCAAGAACAATTCCACCCAATGTTTCTCTTAAACAYCTATCAAATATTAGCTATCCTGTGTCCAAAGCTTCAGTATCTTTTTCATTTGACATCATGAAATAGCAAGTGCTTGTGAAATTTCTTCCATAGGTGCTTAGTTTCCCTTTTGATAAGTACTTGATCAAATACAAAAACCTCATCATTGGGAGCAAGAAGAATAGTYGGTTGCTTTTTTGTGATTCATTTTACCTGAACTGAGTCAGACAATGGAGGACGTTCATCAGCAAAGTTAGATTTATTGCTTTAAGACCAACAGTATTGTAGCTATTATAAATTATGCAATGAAGCTGTGGTGAATATAAGGTTTAGTGAGATTTGTTTTAAGATTATTAGTGTGTTGCACAATGCCATGTACATGTGATTGTAGCTTTCCTGGGCGGTGGTGCAGGTGATGAACTTACAGTTTACAGTAATTTACAACCAGTTTAGGACCTCGTCTTTCAAGTGTATAGCAATGTGTAGTTAAATAGGTAATAGCAATAAAATGCTAGCGTTGCTGTTTGTGTTGCTTTGATTCAAACACAGTCTCTCTTAAGCTTTTCACTGTTTTGTTCCACTTCTCACTTAAAACACATGAGTAATGCTGGGGTGGAAGCGTCTTGGCAGTGAATTATTTTACCTCAATCTACAAATGGACAAGGACTAGCACAGAAGGAWAAAATAAACATCCTTTTTTGTGCACCACTACTTAATTCAGTGTGTTCTTCCTTGCTAAGCTATGAACTTTATGGTTGGTGTGGTCAACAGGAAAAACTTGTTTTAGGCCTCAGGGCAAGTACCTGATGACTGCTGTGAAGTTCTCCTGGGGTTTTCTTTTTGCCTTTTTTTTTTTTTTCCCCCCTCTCTTTTTGAATAATTTGGGATTATACAAACTTTAGTGCTGGTGTTGACTGAACTTTCTTGAGAAATAATGCATTATKCCAGTGTGAAAGAAGGAATGMATGAAGATTGTATGACTTCATAAACACAGCTTTGTATAATTGGGATTTATAACTTTTCRGACCAAAATATTTAAATAAATTTGGTTTAGTGAGATTGAAGTTTAATCTTTTTGGAAGAAGATACAGCAAGAAGATACAAGAAAAATCCCTCGAGACAGGARGTAGTTTCATGAATGTGTGTTTTGATTTTTAATATGGAAAATGGTATATCAGATTGGTACCTACCAAGAAAATGAAGATAAATGGAATTTATAAYGTGACAACTCATAAGTTACAATAAATAAAACCAGCAACAACAAAATGTAAAACTAAACAAAACAAAAAAAAAGAGCAAGTGCAGATCGAATGTTTGACTCAATATATTGCTTATGAAAGTTGTTCAGCTTTAAGGATTTTGAGGTTTTGGATTCGTTGCCTGGGTAAGGGGCGAGGGTCAAGCAGTTTCAAGCAGGAGTATGACTCTTGGAAGATGTACATTTTGCATTGGCTTGTGYTTTGTAGTTGGATGCTTATGTTAGTAATAATGTTGGTGATGCAATGCTTTCTCTTCCAGCACATACCACAAAGGATAGTTTGTATGTATTGGTCTGCTATAGCTCTCTAAAAGTCTAGATGTATGCATGTTGATGAGACCATTCCTTTAAAAAAACCAAAAAAAAACACAAACAAAAAAAAAAAACACAACACACAAACTAAAAAAATTCCAGTCTTTGTTTTATTTAGGAGGTTATTTGTTTTTTTAGGGGGAGGAGGGAAGAGAAAGGTAAGGATTTGGGAATKAAGAGTTTTCAAAATGTTACTGTTCCTTAATAGTCCATAATATTAAGACACTGGTGCACAATAAGATACTATATACAGCATGGTATGATACATATGAAACTGGAACAGCTTTTTGGCATTTTCGATGTTTGTGCTACTGTCAGACAGTCCTGTTAGTGTGCAGTCCACTGTCCACATTTAGTTGTTCCTGAAGTATTTTACCTGAAGTGGTTGGAAATCACCAGTATCAGTGAAATAATATTTGAACTTCTGAAATAATGAAGTTGAATAGCTATGAAAAGTGGTCGGTAATTTAGAAATACTTTTAAATGAGTATTCTGGGTGAGAAGGCACTTAAAGTGGCAGATGCAACCTGCAACACTGTGTAGTTTTCTGAAGACTAATTTGAATATGAAGGAAAATGGACTACACTAATATGTTACATAAAGAATGAATAAGATTGGAAACGTGCAAAATAAAGGAAGCTGAGTTGATCCCTTAATGAGTCTACCTTCAGGTAGACTTCAGCAATTCATGGTGTTTTAATTTAAGAGGTTACCTCACTTAGATGTTAATTTTAAGAGGTTACCTCCCCACTCAGGTTACCTCACTTAGACGTTAATTTTAAGAGGTTACCTCCCCACTCTTTTACCAAATATCTTTTTGCATCATCCTTTTAGGAAAACCAACCAGCAAGAGATGTGTCTGTTACTTATAGCACAACATAAAGAAACTCCATGGCTTACAGTTCACAAATTAGCATGTGTATTGATGGTTGTGTTGATGGTAAGGATAGTCTTCTTGCTGGTACGTAGTGATAGGATGAAAGACAACAAATGCAAGTTGTAGTGAGTTTAATTTGAATTAAGTATTAAGAAAGAAAAAAAAAAATTGCTATGAGTGTAGCAGGGACAGGTTGCCCAAGGGAGTTTGTTGGATCTCCATTCAGGACTCAACAGGACAAGACCCTGAGCAACTTGATGCATGTTGGCTCTGCGCTGAGCGAGGAAGTGGTCTAAATGATTTCCAGAGGTCCATTCCCAGTCAAAATTATTCTGTGATTTAGGATTCTGCCTCCCCTGCTGCAGGCATGGAAACTCAGGATTGAGGTGGGGTGGGCAGCTGTCTTTTAACCTGTCTTACGTCTTGAATTGCCAGAATGCATCTCTGAGCTGTCGGGTTATAAATTTCTAGATATTCTTTTGGGGGGGGCNGTGTGTGTATAGAAGTGTATTTGGAAGTCTTCTTATAACCTAATGGAACTAATATTTCAATTTTTTCCAAGTACTACTTAAGAAAAAAAAGTAGATGGACATCAGTTGGGTATAAACATGTGAGGGGATTTTGCTCATTTGTATTTTATCTTTAACAGATATCAGTTGGCATCTTAACCACTTGCAGATCCTCATCAACTGTTAATGGTAGTATCTCTTACCTGTGAAAATACTGAAGTGTCTTGCTTTTTCTTCTGAGAAATGTTAGGGATATAATTTTGCTTCTGCAGTAATTTCAAGTGCTAAAAATATATTTAAAATCCTSGTAATTTTAAGACTGTCTGGTAGCTGCCATATGCACATTGTATGTTACGGATATAACTAACAGCCAATTTCTTATCTTCCCATTTACATTAAAGAGAATGTCTTGAAGCCTTCTGTCAGTTAAAAAGTGGTTTATAAATGAAGCCAAAATACTGAAGTCGGCATCTGAGTTTTACTGTGCCTTGGGGGCAAGGGGAAGAGCCCTTTTAATTTAAATCCACATCAAAGAGTTCCTTCACAAATTGTATGGAGTCAGGATGGTCACTGCTTGACATTTGCACTTATGACAATGAGTAATCATTATCAAGGTTTCTTAGGGAATTATAGAAAAATATAAGATATAGTAGTTATCCTCCTGTGGATTTCAAGTGGCTTTTACGACAACAAGAAAATCTTCTAAAGTTCGTTCCATTTTTTTTTTTTGTCTTGCAGTCATGGTTACACCTTAAGAATCCCTTTTAATAAAGACTATGTTGCCAGATCACTGGGAGCATGCATTAATTTGCAGTGTTGCCTTCCCTGCCCACTGGGTGATAAAGCTGCCCCATCTGATGGTCCGTTATTGGCGTGTAAGCAGACYGACTAATTAGAAAAGATTATGGAATTAGAATTGTAGACCCTTTAAAATTTTCACTAACTTCTTTACCAATTGTTGGAACAAAACACAACCCTCTGCAAGGCTGTCTGAGACACACCGAGAGCATGCTTTACTGGTTTGTAGGCAAAAACAGAACAAGAGAGGATGTAGACAAAAAAGAACTCTTTTTTTTTTTTTTTTCCTTTAAGTGTGATTATCATACTCAACTAAAATATCCCAAATAAAACTAAATATCCTGCCACTTGCTTGCCTCTAAATCTTTTTGTAAAATAATGGGACGTTTCCCAATTTTTAAATAGCCTGACTGCTGGCATGTTTAAATTCAGCTTCCTACAAAAATGTGAATAAGTTATTCTGTGTGGTCAGTTTACGTCTTAATTTTATTTTGAGAACAGTAAAACTACCATGCAAGTTTGGCCAGCTCCCTCGTAAGAYTTCTGTGCTGTGGTGGGCTGAGGGTGTCTGTAAGCTGGAGCACTCCTTCCCTGGTGCGTTTCCTGCACAGATTGGTACCTCCGGGAAATGTAGACCTTCAGCCCTTCAGCTCCAYACCTTGTCAGCCAGGATGGATCACTGAAGGAAGTAGTTAGTGGCTTAAAATYTCCTTCTCCTGTTACTCTGTATCAGATGCTTAATCTATGGAACTAATCTGTAGCTACTGTGAAGTCTCCGAAAACCAAACCAAACTGAAATGTGTGGTGTTTACATCAAGTCTTTGGGCACCAAAGGTTTTGCTTTAAAGATCTGCTGCTATTTGTTTCCTCTACTTGCTACTGTAGTCAGTTACTGTTAAATGTGCGTGTTATGCTCTTTATATTTCACACAGGGTTTTAAAATMTCCTTGTTCCTTACTTATCAGTGGGAAATATACAGTGGCTGAAATAAARTAAGTTTCTGATGTATTTCCCTGTTTATTTTCTTCTCTTTTCAAAAGTTTTCTTGGACTGAGACTGTTCAGGATTTTAAATATTTTGTGAAGTTATGTGCCTTTTTTTAACTAGTGAATCTTTCTAATTTAGTGTGCTTTTCAGCTAATTTGGAATTCTTTCCTTTTACAAAAATCTCATAGTCTAACTCAGTTCTAAGATTTTGAGAGCCTTCCATTATGCCCTTTTCGTGATCCCTTGCTGCTGCTTTCTGTTCAGAATTTTCCTCGTTTTGAAATGTCAGTGCCAATTAAGGCAGCAAAATAATAATTCCTAATTTGTTAAGCATTTTAGCTTGTTGACTGTTGAATTTTCATTAAGGCCTTCTTGTTTTCTCTTCCCTAGTTTTGGTTGGTGGATGCTAGAAGCCTTTTCAGCAAAGATGGCTACAAAGGGTGCATTACAGTTACACAAGTATTATATCAAGCACTTATTATCCAGAATCTATAAATTCTCCACAGCTTGTAACTGGATGTACATACTTTGTYTGAATACTTGATGTAGAAATTGAAAAGTAATCCATTATTTTAAATATACTTAAGTGCGTAAAGACTGCCAACACTAGTTTTAACTATAGCTTTTTTAGCAAAAGTAACTATAGTAGCACACTCAGCTGAAAAAAAAAAAGAAAAAGCAAACCAAAACAAAAAAACCATAGACCAAAGGTATGAAATATGTAGTATTTTTCCTTGTGCCATTATAGAACAAATTGCTGAAATATGTCATGTTTTGAATATGAACTGTTTTCACAAAACAAACTGACTTTTTTTAAAGAACTTACTTCAAACAAAGGAGAGATGCATTTAAGCAGAGACACAAACACAAACTCTGGCAACTCAGTTCCTTAAAAGATTATAATCTAAGCCCCAAAGTACTGTGTGCTAGCAGAAAGGGAGCTGAATTACCGCAAAGAAAAAGGGGTCCCTTCAGGTATGAAATGGACCCCTGGCTTAAGTTATAGCTGTCACATGGTTAGGCATTGATATGAGTTTGAAATATCTGCTTTATGCTAGAGTAAGTAGAATCACTGAACTGAAATATGTTTTGGACCCTGGACACAGACTCATCCTTGGCCAGTTACATATTACTGGGAGACTGTTACACGCAAGAGGAATACACAGTTGTGTCTTGCAGCAAACACATGAAATGTCTGGTTTGCAGTACAACATATTTATTCATTTACTTGAGCCTTTCAATTTTGTAAATGGCAAGCAGTTCTGGTTTCAATTTTCTCAACACGCAAATTGGACTGAAATAAATCCAGAAGGTAAGCTTCCCCATTATTAGCCCACTGAAGTTACTCTTGTACTGTGTGCTTACCAATTACTTTGTGTTTAAATTTTCCCTTTTAAACATTYGGTTTCAGTAACTGTTCTGATACGAGAACATTACGGTATTTCATGTTCATCAGAAGTCCATGAAAGCTTAAAAATGAACAGGTGTGTTTAAAAAAAATCTGTTTTGCTAAGAATTTGTTCAGGTAACACAATCACAAAAACTGAATCTAAGCTGCATTGTTAACTGGAGATATTTGTCTGTAGTTTTTTCTGCACAGGAACTAGAGCAGGTCTTAAACTGCTTAAATGTGAAGAGTTTGTTAGGATACGTACTCACTCATGCAGATCTCTTAAATAACTATTTCTTACCTAAAACATGCAAAATAATTTGAGAATCCCTTACTATGGATTCTATAAATTCTATAAATTTACACTTTTCAYGAAAAATTGTTCCTTTAATAAAGAAAAAAAAAGCTTTAGTTTCTACTTCTCTTCTGATCATACTTTTAAGATAYACTACACTTACTTTGTGCAGATTTTAACATTTTATACTTGGAAGAGATCTGTAAATGGAGATGTAAAGATATTCTGCAACCAATTGTAGAACACTTATTTTTTTTTTTAGGTTTGGATATTCCTGCTAGGTGTTCACCTCTACTTGATATCCTCARTTATCCTACTGTGGTGTCCCATCCATGTTCTAAGCTTTTCTGACACTTCCTTTCCTCTGTGAGCGCACTAGCTCCTCTGTGGGCCCCTATGTTTCCATACGAAAAGGCTGGCAAGAATGTTAATCGTTGTTATGGCAATAAGCAATTCATGAGGGACACCACCACCACCCCCAGACCCCCCAGTATTTCAGTATTTATTCTTGACAATAAAACACAAATACAAGTCTCAACTTTTTGTTAATTTTTTTCTTGTTTTGATTGTTGATTGATGGAGAATCACGTTTGAAAATACCATTGTTTGAAGGGCTGGACTATCAATGTGTTTAGGTGTTAAAGAAACAACTCTGGCTTGTTATAAATGGAAATTCAGAAGAAGTGATAAACTTAAAATGCATAGCAACTTCTAGTTGCCATGGTGCTTCAACTTGAAGTAATTTTCTTTGATATTAAAATACTTCTTGGGTGTCGTCTTTGCTCTTAAGTAGTCACTATTAAGAAGGAAGTGGCTCTGGGGAGAAGTAATGAGAAACTACTTTGGAATATCTAATATGACAACCAAGGAAGAAGTGTCAAGAAAAATCCTTAGTATTCAAGAATCTGTTTGGGGCCTGTTTATTTTGGCAATATAGGTAACTGCTTTTATGACACAACTTCAAAACACTAGAGAATGGTGGGTAACTGCGGGCTGCCCCCCAGCCCTGTGTAATGAGTCAATTCTTCAAGAAACAAATACGAAGTTGCGTTTGTCAAAACGTTGAGTTAGTAGTCTGGATTGGTCTCCTCTGTATCCTTTCCGTGTGTCAATCAGCTACTCTGGTTCATGTGTGCTTGCTCTTCTCCTCCTCAGTTCTGAATTGACAGTTCTTTTATCAGTTATGTTAATGTACCTGTAACTCTTACCTCCATGATAATAAAAAAGATTCTTTGTCTGACTGGACATACCACTTTAGAAAGACTTCAGACTTCTTCCAGAGCTTTGATATCTCGCCTCAATAATTTTCGGTGTCAGAGCTGTGAAGTGTTAGACTTGGGTCCCCCATGTGGAATTGAGCTGCACTACGGCTCCCTGCTTTCCCAGCCGAACTGCTGTTTACTCTTTTTTTGGCTAGTTTTATTTATTCTTTTTGTTTCAAATGAGTTTCTTCCATATGTTCTTCTTGAATAAGACCTTTGATTTTTAACAAAATAAAAATAATAAAGAATTCTGTCAGTTACTAACCATTTTATCTTGTTCTTGGAAATAACAGGGGCTTGCAAAAGCCTCTGAAGTGTTGCATGACTTTGATACATAAGTAGTAATAACCCCAAAATGGTAGTCTAGAAGCTGTCTGTAAATGAATTTGTATTGAATTTCATTTGAAAGAGAGTTAATACTGAGCATTTCTCTCTGACATTTTAGCTGCATGGCATATAAAAATTGTCAAAAAAYGTCTCAATAAATAACTTCAAGAAGTTGTTTTTTCATAAAATACTTTCTATTTTAAAGCAATAACATTTAATTTTGAAAAACTTGAGTTAAAATCTACTCCCTTACTGTAGTCACACAAAGATTGCAGCTGGTGGAGTCATTCTGTACAGTGAACAGGCTAATTAAGACAAGTTGCATAATATAAACTTCAGATTGCAGCACTGGCTTCTTTTAAAGAGCTTGCAYCATGTTTATTGAAATGATCAATACTGTGTGAGCCAAACATGGCAATTAACTCAAAATGACCAGGTTTAGAGTTAATTTGTAACTCCATATTTTGACTGCTACCATGTAGCTGCTGAAACTCAAGGTATCTTTGCAGAAAAAAATATTGCAGCTTGTAGGTTAAAAGTCTTGTCCCTGTGTTCAGTTAGGGTTACTGTTCACTCTGATTATTAGTGAACCATCAGTAGAGAAATGGAATTACTAGTATTTCTAGGAGTAAAAAAAGTTGCCTCAGGTAGTTTGTTTTGGTCTTGGAAGTAATGATCATCTTTCTTTTCYGCTTAGTCACTGAAAACATAACAATCTACTACTAAATATAGCATATAGATGTTTTGAATGCCATCAGTTCAGGCTTCAGGCTAAGGCATAACAGGACAGTGATCTTCTGAACACTAAAAGATGACCTCTTCAAAGCAGTGCCCTGCAACTGTTCAAAATCACCTAATGGGCAAAGCTGAAATTAAGTTGCAGCTTTATCCCTCCTTCCAAGTACAGTAGAGCAATGGGTTGTTATTTACTCTTGCTAGAAAGCTCTATGCRTTCCAGCAAGGTTTTACTTGGAAAAGTTTACAAGGAAAAACTTCAGAYGACCACTCGCATAGCTGGAATGCTATAGGCTGTATACCACTGGGTGAATGTCTTTTATTAGGTGAAAACATGAGAATAAAAGTTTGCATATTTGACACCTCCATGTTGGGTTATTTAGCTGGGAAATTATTTGGGAAACAATCAGAAAAACGGTAACGAAAACTGCCTTCTAAAGAATGCTTTTTTGACCCTGTCATGTTGCTGTAATCGGTTGCGATGAGAACCAGAATGTTTATGTTCTGGTTCTCAGTCTATTGYTCTACCAGCTCAGGAGCTCTGGCCTCATTTCGGAGCCAAGAATAAATCACATCACCTCAGACAGCAGGTGAGTTTTTGAAATGTGCCTACAGATTAGTCTTTGTGTCTGTCAGCAGTCAGTAGAACTTAAGTTGCTTTTTACTCAATTAAGGTGGCGTAACTGAGCAGTAGTGTGGACGAAGCTGAGCAGTATGTTAAGCTTGAGATGGTTTGCCTGCCAGCAAATTCTGCTGGAACTTCCACATCAACAACACTCAAGTCGTTATTGTAAATGGGATAGTGTTTTGAGTTAGAATTCCTAAGGGATTTAACTAATCCTAAGGGAYTGTAGCTTCAGGCACCTCAAAAATTATTTCAAAAGGCACGCCTGTGCTGACACTTACACTGTAGTGCAGAGATTCCTGGGCTGGCTTTTAAAGAGTTAGCTTACACACCAAAAGCAGTTAAAACCACGGCAAAAGATAGAACTTGATGTATTCTTGAAGCTTTCTTCACGATGCYTCAGCTGTGCTTGTACCTTAAAACTCCCTCTGCAATCCCTCACTAGTGGTTCCTATGTTTTCATAGTTTCACCTGTGTTACTCCAAGTACCTTCTATCGTGCCAGCTTTCAGAAAGGGCACACATGGCTCTTCTGTGCTGCTGCTGTTATGAAGCAGCTCATCATTTCAAGCACATTTGGCAGTTCCTTCATTCCTTCGTTAACAATCTGTGTATTACCTTCTGCTCGATTTTAAATACTTCTGTATTTTTTAACAAGATTGCCTTGTGTTTTGCAAAGTAGATCTGTAAATTAAGTCACCTCGTTCATGTAGTTTCTCTAGTTTAACACCAGATGCTGCCAAAAGGTGCTGTTACTCAAGSAGCTTCTTGTGATGAGAATTTCTCAGTTTGTCTCTTGTTCCTGCTCACCAGCAGGTATCAGTGATGAGAAGCATAACCTAAAACTGTAAGACTTTCAGTTGCTACCAGGGTGATACCATCTTAGGCGGTAGATTTATTTAAAGAAATGTCAGCTAGGATGTTAAGTCCCTTGACTTCACTATAGCAGCTGTGTAGAAACTGTAGACCTCATTGTCTTAACAGCTGAGTGTGTAATATCCTCGTTAGATCGAGTATTCTTTACTAAGCTGATTTGCAGTGTAGCGTGTGATTGTGTTGCTGCTTTAAAAATACACTGAACCTTTCAGTTCTGGGGGTGAGGAATCTCTTCAMATCAGCATCAGAATCACCATCAGCTTCAGGCTTCTGTTTGCATCTGCTCTTTGGATCCCTGTGGCCCTCTTGCATAACTTTATATAAACAAAAGCCTGTTTCCACATTGCCTATATGTGTTCAGACTGGCTTTTGAAATAAAAATGATGCCTTGAGGGAGTTGCTACCAGTGCCTTTAGGCTGTCATCTTGGATTCGTTCCATATGAAGAAAGACCTTGTAACTGACTTAAGGTTGGGTGTCGGATTTTTTTTTGKTTTTGAGGTCCCACAGAAAAGATGCCAGAGCTTCCTTAATGTCAGAAAAGGGGTGGGGGATAGTGTTTACAAAGGGAATTAGAATTTATTTCTAAAGTCACTAGTAATCATGATCTCTGAAGTAGTGTATGAGGAGTAATAGTCTTAATCTGTGAGAAGCAGTTCTGGATGTGCTCCAAGAAAGAAGCTACCTTTAAAATGCAGTATTTCATTCTAATCTTTATTTGCCTTCCAAGAAACCTGTAGAGACTGTCTGGTTTCTTAATTTTTAGTATTAGGGTGGTATCAAGAGGACTGAACCTGCTAAAAAAGGAAGTAAAATAAGAAGAGGCAAATTGGTGCAAGAGGTAAGTCTGACACCGAAAGGGATGTCCTACCTTGGAGAAGTTAAGGTAGTTGTAGATGTGTGAAATGGAAAGTAAAGTGAGAAGTCAGCATATAAGAAGAGAGAGCGGAGAAAAACAGAAGGGAAATAGGAATACACGTTCTTTTGTTGTGGTGGCTCTTACAGGATATATATAATAAATATATCTAATGTAATATTGAAAGGGGAAACCTGGAAAAGGGAGTCTATAAGTCTGGGAAAGGTCTTTGAAGAATAAAATAATTTGTTAGTTTGGCTAGAGTAGCCCCAAGTGTTTCAACAGTCTACTATAGGCTGAACTAACTGGTAGCTTATGAGCTTGATTTTTGTTCCAGAGTTTCTATTTAGCTTAGTAACCTTGAGCTAGAGGATCAGCTACAGTGATTTGAGAGGAAGGTCTGGCATTGGCCRAATTTTCTTCTGCGCCTGTGTAGCTTATTGGGGTTTCCCCAGATTATGTTCAGTTTATTCCTTTATAAATACTGGATCACTTCTTACATGTCTTCATACATGATGATTTCCTCCTTTGATCTCTGTGCATTCTTGTTATGAGATTTGATCCCTCAACTTGGAATTAATGGCAAAGCCAGGCTTGCCACTGGTAGTCTTGCAGTCAACCTGTTCTTTTCCTTTTCTATTCATTTTACTCTCTTCTTGCTCTCACTCCATCACATCTGGGGCAGGAGAAGGGCAATAAAGACTGCAGATGCAGTGGATTGCGTAAATTTTAGTAGGGCCAYGCTGTTGTCCTTTTGGGAGACTTGAGCCTGCTTCCTTGCTGAAGCCACTACTCTCTCATTCTTAGGAGCATCCTGGAGACTGAGCTCTCWGGGTGACCTCAGTTACTGTAGAAGTTGATATCTAGTCAACTGATGCTCAAGTCCCATTGAAACCACTTCTCTGAAGCGCTTTCGGCAGCAAAGGCTCTCTGAATGCTTCAGAGGTTGGTACTGCCAGTAAGATTTCCGTGTCYACTTTTGTCCTATTTTCTGGAATGGTGGAGCACTCACATAAAAATGTGAGTATACATAGGTAACTTGTAAAATATCATGATAAAGAGAAAATAATTCTTCATTTAAGGAAATTGCAATCTTTTGTTGATAATAATTTGTATATTGATGTATAAATTAATCCTGGATTGGCACTCTCTCCATGGAMAAACTGTTCTCTTCCTTTTTGTTCCACAATAATTTTTTTTTTGCAGTGCTGATGTATTGGTAAAATGGACAAGTTGGATCGGTACCACTATTGTTCCTTTGGAAAAATGTTGTACCTAAAAATTAAATATTGAAAAAGCTTGATCCGTTTAGATGTAGCTCATTAGAGTTACTTAGTCTGGGACTATCAGTAGTTACAGGGGGGGAAGTTACTTGGTATTTAAATAAAATATTTAATCWAAATAAGTTCTTATTAAGAAAATATACAGGATGAGTAAAGAGATATATATTGTTAGATATTAGATCCAGTGATGTTTTGTGATGCCTATAGTTATGAAGCAATGCTTCCGTCTAGACTAAGTTAAAAGCACGTTTGTCTTTTGGCCATTCCCAACCCACYGTTCCCACTAGCATCACGGTGGTTTGTTTGTGGTTCTCCTAACACTGCTGGTTTCTTTCTTCTCAGAAAACAGCAAGGAAGGAACCTCAAAAAACCCTGTTTGCCTCTTCCAAGGAAAAATTAGAGCAGCTACCTAAGTGGTGCAGATCAAAGAAATGTTTTGAATGTTCATACAATGATTGTTGCTTTGGAAAAATACTGAAGCAGATTTTTGGGGCTTGTAGGATAGAGTAAGCATTTCTCCACACAAGGGAAGTTTATTGACAAGTTGTATATATTTTAGTGACACTTTTGCTTTGTTTAAAAGAAAGCGTTGGTATTATCCTAATACCAACAGGAGATTATCCCGCCGTATACTGTCCAGTAAGCTTTCCTTGTTACAAGATCACTTTCAAGCCTATCTGTAATTAATTGACTTTCAAAAGCGTCTTGATTTCCTTGTCAGCGGTGCAGTAGTTTTATAATAATAATTTGCTAATTCTTATGTCCTTGCTGGAGGACAATCTTGTTAGTATTCTTTCTTGCCAGGAATTGATCGTCCTGGATAGGACTTGTAACTGAATCTTAGAGGTTGCTGTACAATTGATTTGTCTTATTGTGAGAGCACTGCATAGGTGCATGCTCAGCTGTAGAGCCTTTTGTTGGAGATGATCTAAAAATAGAGCAAAATTCCTTTGCATTTAGTAATGTGTGGTGGAAGTTTCCACTATAAGACTGTTGGTTGRAGTACATAGTAGGTCCTGTGGTATGTAGCTAATCCTGAGTGCTAGTCAGCTTCTCTTTCCAGACTTTACTAGAATACCTTTGTTTATATGTGTATCTGTGATTGTATGTCAGTTGTGTAGTATCTGAGGGTCGTAACTGTTTAAATCTTGCCTGGCTTATAAAACTYTTTAAGATTTGTTTTCTAAGTATATTTGTAACTGGGAGGGGGAAGGGTGGAAAAAAAACCCTAATATTAAAAACGTGGAGTGTGCCTGTTGAGAATGAGATGTGCCAGTGATTTCATCAGTGCTGGGAATCTTGGAYTGTGAAAGCCAGTTGTCCCCAATCCAGTTTATTAGAGCATAACATGATCAGGGTGAATTAGACCCTTGTTAAAGGCAGTAGTGGATTTCAGAACATGCAAATTTCTGTTTTCTTCACCAGTCACCTCAAATGTACTGTAGAAAATAGTGAAATTATTGTAAGTTCATGTGTGTACTGTATTTAGGCAAGAATAATCAGGTGCACATGTGAAATCGCATCCAGTGAGTGCGGACTTTCTGACATACCAAAAMCAGTGCAAGCCAATGGAGAGTCAGTTAGGGAAACGCAGCCTGTAAGAAGAGGTTACTTAGCCTACAGAAGAGAAAACTGAAAGGGAACATAACTCCAGAAATACATTAACAGCTACAGCAAAGTGGGAATAATTGGTTTTCTATGTCTCTGGTAGTTAAGACAAGAAATAATGGTCTTAAGCTGGAGCTGGGGAAAAACAGTCTAAAAGGAAAAATGTCCCTAATAGTTTCATAAGCCTTGATGGGACAGCCTCCAATGGTAATCTGTAGTTGTATATATCTGTGATGGTAACATACCTGCAAATTGTTGTTTTGTTTTACTAAACATGTGATGAAAGCATTAAAATATCTAGCTATAGCCTGGATTTATTGGCTAAGAATACACTGCACATGAACATCATTGCTCCTGCTGTCAAATTAACATGTCATTTCAGACATGTCTTAAACTTTCTAAATCATTGTTTGTTGAGCTGTGTTTTTTGTTTTTGTTTTTGGTTTTTTTTATGTTGCTCTCTGCATTTTGAAAGACTTTATAAATGCATATTACTTTCAGGAGGGGTTTTTTGGGGTTTTTTTGTTAGTTTGTTTTCCTTAAGTAAAGTCATCAGTTTCATTCTGTTGTAAATTGTCTGCTTTTTTGGTCTGTCTTTCCTCTTTCTATACCTGAATGTAATCTCTTTGAAGTAGAGATTTTATTCTGTGTTTAAGGTAAGGTACTGGTCCTTGACTAAGACCCTTTGTTTTCCTGTATCGTGTGTAGTGTACAATTCAAAATATCGCTTGGTTTCTGGGACAAGAAAGAGGTCTTCTAAGTCAAAACTGTCATACAGTCAGTAGCCTGCATATGTTTGTAATGATATCAGGGTATCAAAACAGCTGTGTTACATGGTATCCATTCAGTGGTTATTAAGGACTGGAACTAGTATAATGTAATTTACTGTCTGGCATATTTGGGAATCAGCTTTGCTTTGCATGCTGGAGCAAGTGTTTTCAGCATTCTTTGTGCAGCTGAATTTCCGATTTTCCTTTGTTCATCTGGTTACATAGTTTTTATATGTAAATGCTCCTTCTGCAGGGAAATTAATTATTGGGTTTTTTTTGAATTAATGCTGTTTTTCTTATAAATACCTGTGTAGCAATGGCTGAGTAGACTGCCTGTGAAACAAGTAGAGAGTCTTTCATTGCTCTTTCCTACCCAAATGTTGCTTTCTGTGATTGTTGTTGGCAAAATTATTGATGGAAAGCACAGTCAGTTTACCTGAATTACCATATTAACCTTGCTGTGATGTAATGTAAGGACATAAGTGCATGCAGTTTTAGAGCATATGCTGTAGGATGCATCACAACTTTGCTTTTTTTGTAAGTTTGGTTTGAAGTCTGAAGTGCCATTAGTAATTAAACTTTGCACTAAGGTGTGGAGATATTCCTGTTGGGAATAATAGATTTCTTTTTTTGTTTGTTAATAAACTAGTGAATTGGGAGTGCAGGTTCTATGCTAYGACACGAATATCAATTTAACATTATTTTTTAATAGGTGGAGGGGAGAAAAGCCCCACAAGCATCAATTTGCTCTCATAAAGAATTATATACTAGTTTCAAAACAATGCTAGTGCATTCCCTAAATGCATATTCAGGGTTAGGATTTTATTGTAATCTTAAATGTTCTATTTTATTACTACACTGATACCCATGTTCCTGTGGTGGAAAAAACATTAAGGCTGCCTTAGGGATGTTTGGTCCAAGTGGTGTTATTTTATAGCTCAATCTTAATTGTCTGGTAAATGGAGGTTTGTGGGGTTTTTGGTTTTGGTTTTTTTTTTCTTAATCAATGGTCATCTAGAGTATAACTTCAAAATGGCTGTACTGGGCAGACCAAAGAGATCTGTGCGTGATAACAGATAACTATGAAGAGTGTGGGTGCAGCTAAAAACTGCACCAAAGTGTGTTGTGGTATTTGTTAGCACTCTATTCTACATATGCGTGTGGGTTTTTTGCTCTCTGGAATATTTTGTGATAAGAAGATCCAGAATTTTTAAAAGTTCTGGTTGTTTCTTTTGTTAAACAAAACTTGTTTTTCAGTAAAGTTACTATTAACATTACTGCTTCTTACATCTTGAGAAATGATGACTGCTTCCTCTGTAGAAGTAATTTTCAGTATCACTTTTCGGTATCGTTTGTAATTCAGCTTTCTGGTTTATCTGCACCACTTTTCGCGTGTGTCTCCTCAGTTGAGTCTCGGCTCTTTTAGACCATTCCATRTTTCTGATTGTCCCTTATGGAGTCCTTCAGTACGCATTCGGAGTTGGCGGACAAGACTCTATCTCCACGCTCCATAGAGTTCAATGGTGATATGGTTGTTTACCGTTATCAATTCCTCTAACATGTTTGCCTTTTTGTCTGCCACTGAGCTGACACTTTTTGAAACCACCGGGTAGATCTCCAGACCTTTTCTGAGAGGCAGCACCTAATTCAAGCCTGATCTTTGTCTCTGTGGTTCTCTTTCCTGTAAAAATCGCTTTGTAAGTGATGCGCTCAGTTTCAGTTGCTATCTTGTCTCTCAGGCACAGGCTATTATGGGTTTTCTCAGCAGCTCTTTTCAATCTAATTTTGCCTGTCCTGAATAATTTCATATCAATTGCAAATTATTCCTGTGCTATTCACTTCCTTTTTCAGATAGCTTATTAATATCTTGAGCATAATGGGTTCTTGTATTTTGCATCTTCCTACCCGTACATACAGAGGACTCTGTTTTGTTTCATTGCAATTAGGCTTCTTTAAGAGGTCTGAATGAAGGACTTTGTAAAAATGGGATTTTTTTGAGATAAGCATATTGATCTGATTAGTATGATTCCATTGCAGTAAATGTGCAAGGTGAGGCTTCCCCCTACAGAGGTGATGTTAACTCTTTCGCAGTATACTGTATATATTC
The DNA here is from genome assembly GCA_030449065.1 of Oceanodroma leucorhoa. Lineage (NCBI taxonomy): Eukaryota > Metazoa > Chordata > Aves > Procellariiformes > Oceanodroma > Oceanodroma leucorhoa. The sequence continues at coordinate 2,196,073 of JASVER010000068.1, forward strand.
AAGTATCTGTTAATTCTGTTCTTCAGAATTATAATACCTGATAACTCACCCAATACAAAAGCTAAACTTGAAAAAAGTGGAGCACTTTACAGCACACAGGATCGCCATTTGGCATCTTCATTCTTCCGATACAAAAGTCAGTTTATATGAGAGGTCATACTAGTAATTTTTTCCTTATTTCCTTAGAATTATTAAATATTAATTGACCTGGTGGTTTTATTGTGGTTCACTTATATCAGCTCCATAAAATAAATCCCTTGTACGGACATTGCTTTGAGACACTAACTCTCTAGCTATAAAGAAACACTTCGGCAATTTTAAGGGGAACTTGGTTTCTCCAATGAGAAAAATGTGGCTAGCTCTTTCGCTGTGGTTTTGTCTGTCTTGAGTGCTCCCTTTGCATCTTCAGATCAAATCACTTCTTCAGATTCTGGAAGATTTTTGTCTGGAGAAAGTTTCAGTTCAATTTTTGTGCCACATGCCAGAGGCAATTTTTCTTAGCCTGCCAAATTGCGGCTTTACAGTCTTGCTTTCCGTACTTGGACGCGAGTTCCACTTTTTGAAAGGACTTTTTTCTTGTGGGTTTTATTTAATGGCTTTTATGTTTTAAAGATTACAACTGGATAAGAGTTAGGCTGCCCTGTTTACCCAGCAGCTCCTCCACATCCCCCTCCCACCTCCCCGCTTGCTYGCTGCCAGCTGAAATGGAAAATTCTCGACTTTCTGGTAGATGGCAGCATTTACTGCCTGTTCTCGGCCCGTCCCAGGGCTTTGCTGGAGGAGCTGGGTGGCTAGCTTCAGTTAATACGGGCTCACGTAGGRGTAACGTGTTGAAGCAAGGGGAAGGGGGGGGGGAAATCTTTGTCAGCTTTTTCTCGAACTCGGAGCRAGCACTGCCAAGGGCACAGCACCGACAGTGGCGATGTGCCTTTCTCTTTCCAGAAGCATGAGTGTYGCTTGCTCCGAGCGCCTGGGCTGAGGAGTGGTTTTCCTTTTTCACATCCTAGTTTGTGTGGTAGCTCCTCGGGGGGCTGCGTAGCTCAGCCTCTGAGTAAGGGGTGGTGCTAGTCAGTTGCACAAGTCTAAATACTGACTGCAGTATACATACACTGTAAATACTGTATGTTTAAGATTAATTAAACTCAGGCGAGGCTTTGAATTTGGACATAAAGAAAGGATTCTTCTAGAAAGAAATGTCATTCGTATTGCCTTGCTTTAATAGCAGAGATTATCCAGACTGTTTAAAGTGGGTGGTATTTTCAATCTTTATTTCAAGCTCTCAGTATTTTTTCCTCTTTGCAAACCTGTTACAAGAACACAGTCAATATCCAGTCTAATATTTTACTTTGGCATAAGCTTAGGAAGTGGACTATGAGTACAAAAAAGTAATGTGGGAGTGGGATGTGGAGTAAAATTTAATGGGACAGAAATGAGGATGGCATGGGAAAAGTAGGTATGTCAGGGGTGAAGAGAATTGCAATATTCAGTGTTTTCATCCTTCCTGTAAAAACAAGCATGCTTGGCTTCATTGGGTAGCCATGCTTTAAACCAGTTAGTATGTGTGAGGGGGGGGGAAAAGTGGTAAAATATTTTTGACTGTTGCTTTTTATGTCCTTGAAATGATTGAATGTTAGGGGAGGGAATGAAAGTAGTTCATTGCATTATGGAAGTGCTGACTTTTGTCTCCAAATCAATTCAAGGTACATAATGAAAATACAGTTAAAATATGTTCATTATGTTCCTCGTGTTAACAAAAAAATTTGGATATTTTTTCCCAATCATATCAAAGACACTGGAAAATCATCAGAACAGATATGGAAAATCAAATGTCAAGTTGGGTCCTGAAATTACTACTTTAATTAGCAGTGATCTGTCATTTTAGAAGTTGTGAACTTGTTTTATTGATGACCTATCATTTAGTTTGACAATTGCTTATTGCCAGTAAGTTKTCTCTTTGTGTTCTCTAATATTATCACTGGGTAAATCATTCTGGGTTGAATTTTGGTGATAACCAAAGCACATGATGCTTGTTATTCCATCTTAACGTCTTTGAAATTATTCTCAACAAAATGGCATGAATAGGGTATATCCCCTTATTTCACATCTGAAAATTGCCAGAGAYGAACCAGAATACAGCAGAGGGAAGAAGAAAAATGGTGTGGGTTTTTTGTGGGGTTTTTGGKTTTTGTTTTGTTTWTAACTATCACCTGACAGGTCTAGATGGTTTATTATGGCTCTAGACACAGTGTAAAACATTCAGAAGTAATTATTAAACTTTCTCTCTAAGAAGGTAAGATAGGACCAGCAGGAAGCATGTGGTAATGGGCAAATTCATTGCCACTCTTGTTAGTCTGGACAAATCATGATATGTTACTTGGATTTGAATCATCATATTCCCATTCCTGTCGCAAAACAGAATTTGTGAATAAGAAACTTGGAGTCTATTTTATAATTTATGGCTAATGATGGAACTTGTTTCAAATTGGCAGTGGCAGCAGCAATGTTTCTTACATAAGCTTCTTAAATGACATGGAAAGCATTCCTAGCTTTTAATTCCTTTTCAAAAGCAGTGGCGAGGAATTAACTGAAATAGGTATTGATGTTTTATAAACGTGACATGCATGATTAGACACTACTGTTAATTAGTTAAATTAAACAAGTATCTTCTTGCCAAAAGTGTTTTATTTCTTGACACACACATCCCCCTGACTTGTTGAGCTTTTTAGAAAGCTGCTTTTATTTGTTAGAGCAGAGTTTGACTATTTATAGTAGTGGACCCATATGTTGAGATTTAAGAAACCCAGAAATTAGGAATGACTAAATGCTTAGTGACTTTTTTTTGGTGGTGGTTTTTTTTTTTTTTTTTGTGACAGTATTTAATTCTCTAATCTGGAAAGTTAATCTCAATCCGTAATGGCTTCAGGGTATGTTATTTTGCATCATGTATGCAATTGCATTAATAGATGTAGGTATGTTTGTAAATATGTGGAAATGCGGACTGCAGTCTTACAACAAAAATTTTCATGTCATTATTTTACTTATCTAAAAGGTTAGGTCTAGAGAGTGTGTGAACAGGAGCTGAGGTGATACCAAATGAGGGGGCAGGGGAGGGGAGGGGAGGCAGCCAGAATGGGGGCTTAAGCTCTGCAGCTTCTCCCTAAAATCTCCTGAAGAATTTGTAATTCACTGACTGGTAAAAGCATTAGCCTTTATGGAAAAACTTTGTAATACCTGTGCTGCAAATGTTAAATCATGTGTCACTTTCCTAATGAACATCTCTAACCTGTTGCACTTTCTTTGGGCTATAAATCTACTGGAACTGACCAAATCCTTCTGTCTCTTAAGGCAAAGGTCACTGATGTTTTAGGATTATCTCAGTGGGAATCAATCAAATCATTGATTCAAAAGAGGAAAGGGAATGAGTTTTGTAATTATAAAGATTTGATATGTAAAGTAATTCTGTTATTGCTAGGAATAGAAATTTGGACTCTGTTTAATCCGTTCTTGCTCCTTTCTCCTTCTCCCTCCCATCTGTCCCAACCTTGAGTAGATAGCCCAGAGGAAAGAAAGAAGTATTTTTTCCCAGGAAACTTACTCTCTTTTTCCACAGTCTAAAGGCAAATTCTGTTCTTCGTATAAACAGGTGCTTTTTCAGTATCTTTGAAACTTTAAATGATGTCATGGACAAACAAATGTGAAAATGTTTGTTCTGAATAAAATTACCTTGTGTCCATTCTACTACTTAAGATGCACGTGGTTAGGGTAAGAGCTATCTCTGTGGCAACCTTCCTGCTCTTGCTGTTCAAGCCAGGAAGAACATATAAGGCTCATCGTAATAAATGTAGACTACCTTACATTATGAGCTTTGTCTTTTGGTACAAGCTAAATGTTTGGATAGGATTTATTTTTTGTTTGGGTTTTGGTTTTGKTTTTTTTAAGRTGCATTTGTACATTAATTTACACTGCAGATTGAGTTACTTCCTTCAGATACTTCTGTGAATGTTATGTATGTTCCACATTAAAATATTAATGGAGGAGATATTTGACTCCTTGGCACAGGACTAAGATTTTTCCAGGTGAAGTGACTTGAGGTTGCAAAAACCACGCCAAGTACTGCAGTGCCAAAGAAAGACTAGCTTATACATAATTATTTTCAGATGTACTTCCTACAATTAATTGTTGCATCACACCATCATGAATAAACTTGTAAACAGTCAGTTTTTCCAACTCTTTAGGTTATGCTTATATGAATCACTTAAATATGAATTGTTCTGGCATAGCAGTAAGGATTCTGGGGAAGGAAGTTGACACCTGAGTAGAATTTCTTGAAGTTTTCAAGAGCAAAGAGGAATTGGGAGGTGATTTTTAGAACGCTACTGGGACTTGTTGCCACACTAACCTGCATCATACACGAAGAGGCACGAATGATCTGTGCATGGCTTGAAAGCAGAAAGTTGCCAGGAGGGGACACCAGTGTAGTAGTCAGTTCAGCTTTCTAAAGTTGATCCTAAACTTTAAAACTTGGGTAGAATATTTGAGGGTTATTGCTGCTTTTGTGCTAATAAAATTGAAAGCTTTGGAGTAAATGCACATTACCTGCAAACATAAATGCTGACATTTTAATTTTGAGTATCTCTTACCAAGGTCTAAAAGAGCAGAAATGCTATATCTTGTCTTTAAAATAAATAGGTTTTAAAATTCTTATCCAGAAGGAATAAATTTGATAATCATCAAAGGTAACTTCTGTCTTCAGACTCAACAGGAAATTCAAATGCCTGTCAGTCAACTTACACAAGTCACTTCTCAAGCACACAGAAGTCTGAAGCAGTTTGTCAAAAGAGATTAAAAAGAAAAGGAAAAAAATAATATGCCACAAAGTAACGTTAAAAAATCAAAATGCCCCTGTATCTCAGAAAAACAAGTTTGGCTTGATGTTTCTTTAGTATGTCATGTTTGAAATGTGAAGTGGTGATAGTAATTTTGAATAATGGTACAATAATGGCACTAAAATATCTGTATGCATGTAGATATTTGTATTTCTCTTATTTACATTGGTTGGCAGTGGAGTACTAGAYTATTGCTTAGGGAGATTGATTTTTACCTCCTATTATAAAACCTAAAGGAAATAGCAATTCTAAAATGTGGGGATAGGTGGATGAAGGATTTCTCTGAATATTAGTCTTATAGTAAGCTATTTTTAAAAACAAAAACAAAAAACCCAAACAAACTCTGCAACTCCTATGTTTTCTTAACAGCAAGTCTTTAGTAATAAAACATAGTAATACAGTAAGTAATACTTACTGTAACACAAACTTACTTTGAAGAATTGGTAGTATGTGTGTTTGTCTTAAATACATTTATTTAAGAACAGWTTTTTTAAAACTCATGACAGAATTAAATTTTAATATTGCTCATATAATATTTTGATGTTTCARTCTGATAGGAATCCTGGGAGTGTCTTATCTAGGCTAATTTAGATTTTGAAAAAACAAACAACACAAGTCTGAACACACCTTGCATCAGAGAGAGACGGATGGGAGGAYGGGATTGCCAACAAAGATCAGGATTTTAGTGTGTTAGCACATTAATTTGAAACTTACTTTTTGAAAAGCACTTTTTTCTTTGTCTATTGAACTTCCAGTTCTAAACAAGTGACTGAATTTCAGACCCTGTTTTTTAAGCGGGGAGTGTTTGGGTGTGTGGGGTTTTGAATGTCGGTTGTGTTTTGTTTGTTTGTTTTAACAGTGAATTAATTATTCAAAATGGGGGAAAGATGACACTGAATCTTCTTTAAGCACTGCTGTGCAATCATGTGTATCCCAGAACTTGTTGTTGGGTTGTGGTGTAACTTCCAGTGAGATGGAAGCTGCAAGTATATGCTTCCGGAGCTGCCCTGCTGTAGGTGGAAAAACTAAAAGGACATTAATACTTGAATCAACCCCCAATTMATATTTGGAGTTTATTTTACACTACTGTCTCATTAGCCCTTGCAGGTACAAGATATTGGCAGAAGTAATACGACCTTTGTGAAGGAAGTATATAACAAAGTCTTATTTTTCACTAGTGGCAGAATTCTGCCAGCCTATTGCAGTGCGGCTGGCATCGCTCTACAATTGAGAGCACAGTAATGCATTTTTGTAATACTGTAATATCTGAGTGTTATAGTCTTAGCAGCTAAGGATTTACCAATACAGTATAGTAATCCATAATTAATGTTGTTTCATAAGTATTGCAACAATACTACATTCGTATATACAGAGTAAATTAGATCGTTGTTTCAAGGGTTTTCAAACATAATATAATTTATTTGAAGAGCAGCATAGGGTATTGTGTGGAAATCTGTCGTTCTGTGTAAATTGGTTTTAAAGCACTTCAGACCACTGAGTTTTTTAAGATGGAGGAATTAATGTGATAAAAATATTAAACTTCTGTTTGTCTGCAGATGGTTTCCTGAGAATTTTGTAGTTGGACATGAYGTAGGGATGGTCTGGTAGGGTTTGCTCTGTGTGTGATTGAGTTCTGCATGTCAGTGACCGTTGTGAGTTTTGTCTACAAAATCACTTGCTGTAAAACTGCACACTGAAATGATAAACTTCTTCGTGCATGATACATTGTAGTAGACAGAGCTGCTATTGGGAAGAGAAACTTGTAGACACCTTGACATAAACGCTGTTTCAGGTTTTGTCCATTTATGCTGTTTGCACACTGATAGTGTGCCTGGACTCTCAACTATACTGCGCCAAGATTCTGTTTTTCAAACACAGAATTACTACAAGTGATTCGGTCTTTTTTTATATTTTTCTCTTTCTTCATTTTGAGTTAAGACCAACAACAGTTTATCATATCTTTTTTTTTTWTTATTTGAAGTTATGCAGTTGTTTTAGCAGTTTGCTTTGAAATCTTGAGTCACAAGTGGCTTAAAAGGTGCAAAATCAACAGCAGGCTTTAAACACTAGCAAATTTCTACTYGTTCTTCTCATCTTCTCAACAGTGGATTAAAGTAGTAATGTTCTCATCTAATCAGTGGAGAATGAAGCATTTAATCTTTCTTTTATTTTGTTTTTCAAGTAGGATGTAAAAACAATTTTTTTCCATTTTCATGTTCAATACTGCTTTGTGACTGTATATAAATGTGTGTGTGTGTATATATATATATTTCTAAGTAATACCTTAGCCTTTAAAAAAAAGTCTGTCAGAGGCTGCTTGAAAGAGAAGTTTAAGTGAAGCTGTGAATGAATTTCCTCTGGCTTACATTGAAGCCACACATACTGACTATCTTGCTCATTAATTTTTCTTTTCCCTTTTTGGACTAATGGGGTTTTTGGAGTTTGGATTCGGCATGTAATACACCACACACTTTACCACTCAAATTTCCTGTGATTTTTTTTTTTTTCCAAATGCTTTGGATGAGAATGAGTCTTTTACTTATAGGAAGTTAAATCTCCAGTGTTTACATTTGTGTTCTTAAAGATACTGTAATTACACATTATTCCCATGTCAGTGTGAGTACATCTTAATTTTAAAGATGGGTATTTTAAGACAATGTGAAGAGCTTGCAAAGTATTCTTGGTGTTTGCTATCTTAACTAAAATTTGACTGTAGGATTCAAAATTGAAGAGACTTTTATTAGTCATGTAAGTCCAATTTAATTGTTGATTTTCTTGTGTTTTGTTTTTTAGCTTATTTCCTGTGAATCATGTTTGAATGGTATCCTGAGTACAAATTGTAWACTTTTTGAAGGACTTGAAATACTGGAGTAATAATGAAACTTCATCCCTGGGCTGTTGGCCTGAAAACAAAAGTCAATTAAAAAAAGCATTTAAAGTGTTGCTCCTCTAGTTTTTATTGAAGCGTGTAGGCTTTTTCATATTGAGAAATATAAAGCTCATTAGATCAGTTAAATTGACTTCAACAAAAGGGAAAGCCATAATATGATGATTTTCGTCTGTGCTGGTTTTACTTTAACTGTCACTTTGATGAGATTTGCTTTCAGCAGGTTTAAGTGTTTGGTATGTGACAGTAGGAGTTCTCGGTGAGGATAGCTCTGCTGAATTGGTGGCAGCTTGTACGGAAGGAAAGCCTGTGATATTAGCGGCTAATCCGGCACTGTGCTGGATCTAGTGATTCCGTTGAGAATAAAATTAAACAGCTACACACTAGCTTGTGAATTTGTTGTCCAAGTATATTAAATAGTATCCCTGTTCCAGGCATCYATCTGTGGGAACCCCCTAACAAGGACTCTTCTGTCAAGTATCTGATTGAAAATTATAATTACACACCTATGTTGTGTAGTAAAGTAAAACTACAAATTAGCTGCAGGTCATTGAGAGTTTAATTATCCTGTTCACTGGTTTAATAATCTTCCAGTGTCTGTGGCTTGAGAATTACTCTCTTCTCCCTTCCACAATCGATGCTACATTTATACCAATTTCCAGGGAAATAGGGAACAGTCCGTAAGCTCTGGCCTGCTTAAGCAAGATGTTCATATTTGGCAGGCTAGTGTAATTTGAAGTGAAAGTCAACTCMATGCCACAAGTTGGTGGATCATTCCCTATCTTGTTGAAAAGGATGTTGGAGAAGCCAGGGAAATAGAAAAAACTGTTTGAAGAAATTTGCAAGTTTGGAAAAAAAAAAACAAAACAACAAACAAACAAAACAACAAACAAACAAAACAAAACACCCCAGATTTGTAGTAAACTGATACTATAATACCATTCCTACTGGGCTTCACAGTAGCTGAGAAAAGCAGCCAAATATAGGAGAAATTATCTCTAGTGGTTTAATACATCTTGTCTTCAAAGTTTCTAACAGAATGTATTTGTGTTTTTTGCAACAGTTGCCAGAAACTGAGATAGCCAGAAATGAGGATTTTTGCTTTTTGAGAACCTACACAAGAATTCCCAGCCAACAGCACTCTGTGTTTTAGTGACTTACAGCGGCAGAGATGATATCTTTGTATTTAACTGCACGTGATGGGTTTCTGTATTCATCCCTGAAYCCACACAAACTCTCCATGAGTTGTTTTGGAGGCTAAATGGAGCTCCRTGCTGCAACTGCATGTATGAAGGACTATCACCTTTTTAGTTTTGAATCACTACCATCTAGTTTCATTTGGTGTAGCCTGCTTTTTGTGTAGGTGCAGTGGTGCACTGTTTACCATAAAAGCCTGAGTGATAAAAGGATCTTTATCACATCCCCAGTCTGAGGCCTATCAATCTRTTTTTGTTCCTTACATGTGGAGAGTGTTCTACATACTTTAGTCATCCTTGTTGCCATTTTTTGGAACTTCTGTGGTTTTTCTGTTTTGTATGTGTGTAAGGATTAATCTACACACAAAACTTTCTGTGAATTCTCTGAGATGACCAGTGAAAAGGTATGTCTTATAATACTAAGGTTTTGTTCCGTAGTAGAAATGGTCAGCTCAGAACCCATTATGGAATATGTAAAATACAGGKTTTTTTTCATTTGTGTCATGTTACATTACCACTATTAAATATCCCTTGCTATTTTACTGCTTGCATTCCTAATCTTATACAGTTCCTCTGTAATTCTTCAGTTGGGCCCTTGTTGTTGTTATCCTGAATAGCATCCTTGTTACCAGAGAGTAGCTCATACCGTTTTACTTCTGTATTCATCCCCTTTTTGAGATCAGAATGAAAAGTATATGTGAGCTCAAGCCCTTGCAGGTCATATTAATTTGTATCCTTTCATTCTTTTGAGCCAGTTACCATCTATGTGACAGCCTTCCCTCTTACCCTCTGGCAGCTTAGTTTCTCTGAGCAGCTTTGATGAGTGACCTTATTGAATGCTTTTAGGAAAACCAGGTTCTCTGTGAACTGAAAGACCTGTTTGCTTTTTTCCCTGTTGTGTTTTTTTTTTTGTTTGCTTGGTTTTTGTTGTTGTTAGTTTGTTTATTTACTACTAATAAGTCTGATAGATCTCTGGGGTATGGCTTGCCTTTTCAAAAGCTGTGGTGGCTCTTCCTCGCTGCAACGGATTTCATACGTCTCCATGTAGATAGAGCTTGTCATCAGGATAGGCACATATGTAGCTTGTATTTATGAAAGGTGGTTGGTTCAGGCCTAGTCTAGTCTCAGACACCCTGTAATATAAATATATAWGTATATAAACTTGGAAAACAATACTAACAATCTGGGCAGCAGTGACAGTTTTATATGTTCTGGCACATTGTCTGATACAATTTTCCAGATGAATCATATATGGTCATATATTAAAGATCAACACGCAGTCTGCTTTCATAAGCTGTGAACAGCAGATATAAGCCATATTTTTCCATTATACTTATTCAAGAGCACAAACTACTGTATCTGTAACGTTTAGTATACCTATATTTAGGAGGGAAATGACAATATAAATGGTAATGCACAAACTCATAGTTGACTATTCAATCTAATTGTGGGCATATGAAGAGTGAAAGACTATAAAAAGACAGACTTACCAGGGGCTTGCAATAACTTAATAAGGAGTAGAATACAGGTCTCAGTTGGTGGAGTACATGTATTTTGTGGATCCTTTGATGCCTCATTTGCCCTTTCATGCCATGTCATGTAATTGTCAAGTCCTCCATCATGAAGCCTTCAAATGAAGAGATGAGGTGAGGACATCCTCTGGAGAAGGTTCTTTGAGTCAGTAATGGTAATGCCCTTTTGGTGAGTTGTGCAAGCCCCACAAGATAGTTGAAGACTATCTGTTCTTTTTAGGTTTGGTGTGGGTGCCCTGAGAGTGGTAGGCTCGGGTGGAGTAAGAGACATGGTGCTTCTCTGAATGTCTGGAGTTAACTACTCAGATAAACTGTGAACACACAGATAGTGACAGAAGTAAAACAAATGCTGCGGATAATAAATGCTATCTTTCTATGGTATTTTTATGTCCTAGTCCTGATTTTGGTATTAATCAGTTCATGATGCCTTTAGCCATATGATATATGCATTAATAAAAGTTCAGAAGATTTGCGTATTTCTTTTTCTCAACTATTTTTGTTCCTGATTGTTCAAAGTTACTATTCGCGAGTAATATTCAACATCTATTTAATTTGCTTTCAGTATTTAAGGCATTGGGAAATGGGTTAACAACAGGGGAAAAAATAAAAGAAGAAAGTAGAAGAAGGCAAAAATAACACATGGGATGGAAAGAAAAGCTGTAAACTGAGACAATATTTTCAAGTGAGATGCAAGAATAATCACAGAAGAAAAAAAAACAACAGAGAAATAGACTTGTTAGTATAGGAAGACTTAAATATTACACAATAGGCACATTGGAAATATGTAGCACAGGCAAAACCATGAATAGGAACAAGAATGTAAATGATACTACATAAATAAGAGAAAAATTACTCACTTTTGAACTTTGCACATGTAGTTTTTCTCTTGTGGTTGTCTAGACCCAGATATACACTTTTTCTTGGTTTTGTTTGAAAAATGTTCTTTCCACTTGAATAGGTCATCTGATAGTTAAGATGTAAAAACATAATGGCAAACAGATTTTAAATTGCTACACATTTCTGGAGAACGTAGCTTTAAACTATATAGAAAAGGAAGGAATTTTAGATATCTGCAATGTAGTATTTGAGAGAGGCATTTTGAGGTATTACTTATAGTAGACCAAATCCAGGAAAGCTGCTTGTGTGATCATGCCAAAGCYGAGAAGAGAGCTGAAAGAGCTCATGTATGAGAGACATGATTGTGGAATTCTTTTTAGGATGCCAGAAAGTCTTGTGAAACTCAGCTGTATATMATTTACTGAAGAATTTATCATGTTTAGTTAAAAAAATCATCATAAGTCAAAGCTTTTAATAAAATCCATATAAAGCCTACTTATGAGCCTAAAAGTGAATCATACTTTATTCTGAAATAGTGGTGAGTTTGATATGGAGACTTAAAATGAGCCTAAACGTAATGCAAAACACCAATCTTATTAAAATGAGCTGCTCTGCTTGTCAGAACAGGTGATCAAAGTTGTTTGTGTGTGAACTGTTGCTAAGAAGCTGTTGGAAAGGAGCAAAGATGTCTTAAGTATTCACCACCTGATTTCTAGATAAATATATTAAAAGAAAAAAAAACAACACCACCTCAGTCATTAAACATTTTCTATCATGTCACCTAACTGTGTGCTGGGTTTACTGAAATGAATCTTACTCCTGTAATACTCTCCTGGGGCTCATTGAACCCCATCTTTATAGCAACACACAGTAGTCTGGCATAGTTCTAGTGTGCTGTGCGATAACAAGGCTTTGGTTTGGATATCTATGCAGAAACTTTAGAAAAACGTTTCAGCTTCCAGGTCTGAAGTTTGATTTTAATCTAATACCAGCTTTGTCAGGTTCAGAAGAAAAATTATTTTCTGGAAGTCCTATGTACAAGGTATATTTTCCTACTTATTTATTAATTTCAKTTTTTTTCTTTCAAGAGATGTTTATTATATTGCCAATTGGCAAATTTATACTCCCTTACTATAAAACTTTCCTATCAAAGGTACAGATCTTGAAACTTAAATTTATGTCACTCTAAAGGAACCCTTTCAAGTTCAGTGAGAGACTTCTTTGCACGTAGCATTTTGCATTAGTTGTGGAATCAAAGTATTTTGGTTTTATGTGCTATTCATAGCCTCTTTGTATTTCATTATTGTAGCTACAATTTGTAGGCCATTAAGTACAGATTCATCAAAAAAGGAACAAGAACTGTCCTGAAACTTCCTTAAGCTCCTCTAAGAAGTTGGGCAAATGTCCAAGAAATGCAGAGGGGGGTTTTTCCATGAAAATTTGTCTTTTGGGGGAGAATATACCCACAAAAACTTAACTTCAGAGCAGGCCTTTTGAACTTGTGAATTGTTGTCTAGCTCAAAGMAAATTCTCATAATTTGTGCTCAGCTTGATGGGATTTTGGGAGGCAAAGGTGAATAAACCTGAAACAAGAGAACAGTGTTTAATGGATTTTATTAGCAACTTCTTTTTCCCCTTCATCTTCTATATGTGGAAATGTCATGATTTAACCCCAGCCAGCAACTAAACACCATGCAGCTGCTCGCTCACACCCCCCACCTCCAGTAGGATGGGGGAGAGAATTGGGAGGGCACATAAAGGAAAACTCGTGGGTTGAGATGAAAACAGTTTAATAATGGAAATAAAGTAGAACRGTGATAACAACAGTGATAACAACAACAATAACAGAATATACAAAGCAGGCGATGCGCAATGCAATTGCTCACCCACCGCATGTCCGAATGAACTCGCATGTCCTGAACRTGAGAGCCCCTCCCCTGCCGACCTCCGCCCCCCCACTCCGTTTTATACTGAGCATGACGTCACATGGTATAGAATACCCCATTGGCCAGCTGGGTCAACCACCCCRGCTGTGCTCCGCCCCAGCTCCCCCCGCACCTGGCAGAGCATGGGAGGCCGAAAAGTCCTGGTGCAAGCACCACCCAGCAACARCCAAAGCATCAATGGGCCACCAACGTTCCTTTCATTGCCAAACCCCAAACACAGCACCCCCTCCAGCTACTGGGAAGGGAGTTAACTCTGTCCCAGCCGGAACCAGGACAGGAAACTACAAACTACTGATTAGGTAGAGATAAATTTGTGCAATTAAACTTTCGTCGGTGGCATTACTTTTTTTTTTTTAGAATGAAGCTAGATCAAATCTGCCTGGATGAAAACATTTCTCACTCAGGAGGCAACGATGTTAACGACATCTTGGATTTTAAAAATATGCTGTATTTCACCAGTCTGAATCTCTGTGGAAGTTCAGAGAGCAATAACAGAGCAAATGATGAAAAGTTAGGTGATGAGAGAAGATAAGCTTAGATAAAAATGTGAAATATGATTTAATACTCATTTCCTTTTTCTTTAAAGAATTCATTAGCTGGCAAGGAAATACTGAAATTCTTATCAAGAAGCAGACTTTTCATTGCCTAATGGTAGACTGTAGAATTCATTTGAATTTTGCAACCTGGACAGATCTTGAAGCAAGTGTTGGTTTTTGTATGTATTGGTGTAAGAAAACTAGCTGCCAATGTATTATGTGATTAAAAATCAAATGAATGCAGTTAGTGTTACGTGATTATAAATAAACTTCTTTTTATAGTGATATAGTATGATCTGTGGAATATGAAATGGGATGTTTCAGTTTGTTCATGCAAATCAGGTTTAACTGTGCCATAGCTCTATTGTGTATCTTGACTGCTGGGTTTATGCCTGGAAGGAATTTCTGAAGKAAAAGTACTTCCTATCACTTTGTGTGAGTTCAAAGGCAAAGGGCAAGGATGAATGTTAAATGTTAAAATAATTATCTTAGTAAATATTTTGGTTTTATGCCAAGAGGATTTTCAAATCATAGGAGTGCAGTGTGTGAGTCTTAGACTTCRGATCGCTATGGCTGAAGCTGCAGATTCTCATACTACATACAAGCATTTTTGCATAGATATGAAAACCTAATTTTTAAGTTAGTTGTAGACATTAGTGAAGCTTAAGAATAATGTCTTGCTYCTCTACCAAACATTGTATTAACCTTTATCCACTGTACTAGAAGTAGAGGATTTGATACATGCCTTCCAAGTAGTAGAGTTTATTCCAAATTCAGTGAAGTATTTCTGTGCCCAGCTGTGGTAGAGACCAGGAGGTGGGCTGTGTTGGTTTTTATATAGCATCTTTTAAAATATAGCATTTATAAAGTAGCCTGCCTGGCTTTGCTTTCAGCTTGAATGATAAGCAGGAAAGCATTAAAAAAAAAAMCCAGAAGTGCCTGGGGCATAGCTTTTGTCTTCGCACAAGAGGGGAAAGACTAGTGCATTCATTTGAAAAAATGAATATACAATAAATATGGAAAGAGGCCTGTGAGATAGAGAAAACCAAAACATAGAAGACTTCTATACTACTTGTGTCTGTCTGTGGGTGTGTTAAAAGATGTTAATCTCTAAAGGGAAAGGGTTTGATTATCTGTTTCCTTCGACGTAGGATTTTTGGATGTGAATAACCTGGCTTTTGATATCAAAATCTCTTCATACATAAAGAAACCATTTAGCTTCCTAATAAAACAATTTATTTTAAGTGGAGTAAACTGCTTTGGAACATAAATCACTTGTTAGACAGTTCCCTAGCCTTCCTTTTTGCCTCCCCCACCCTAAAAAAAAAAAAAAAAAAAAAAAAAAGCCGCCCAGAAATCACCAGGTAGGATAATTCTTAAATTGATTTGGAGATTATTTAACAGATTTGTTGTCTTTGTCTGATTTATGAATTGTGCGGCTTAGTGTTCAAATCATATGCTACCCTGAAAAGGTTTTCAGTCTATTACAGTGGCATCATGTAATTATATTGAAGCACATGATGATAGTGTTTAAGCCTTAGGATGCCTTGCAGGGAAGTAGTGCAAATAATTATCTGTGCATCAGTGCAGATTTAAAAAAAAAAAAAAAATAATCAATACTGCTTGGTGGCTGAGTTTTGCGTATTCCAGTTAATGATTTTAGATTTGACTTAAAGTTCTGAAATTGTTTGGAAGTAGGCCATCTCATGCTGAGATGAAGCATCAGGCCATTTTAAATTAGATACTGAGCATGCTCGTATCAAGTACCCACTCTTAGATTTTGCAGTATGTGTCTCGGTTCCCGGTTAGAAGAGCTGTCATTCAACTGAAGTAGAGGAGAGCACAGCATGCCCTTTTGTCATCTTTCTATCAGTGCACATATGATTTCTCTTGGAACTGGAAGCTTGAGATGTGAGACAAGCCTTGCTGTTAGATCACCAGTGTTTTTGGTRAGTCGATATTCATCTCTTTCCTTTCTAATGCCTTTAGATCTCTCAGATAAAACTCGGTTTCATACTTGTCTCTATTCTCTAATAATGGTATCTATTTGAAATGTCTCTGACGTCGCTTACTTCAGTAAAATAATTCTGGTACGTATGTATTAATTTCTTTACTGGAGTAGAATTGCTTTTTTTAACAGGAATGCTAGACTGTTTCGCTCAGAATTTCAAAAAATGGGCATATATCCTTTTTTCTTCTGACTTCAAATTACCTAGCTATTCTAAATATAGCAACAGTTCTTCAGCTGTCATTTCTCAGTCATTTTTCGTTTTCTTCATGTTCTTAGAAAATTGGTTTAAAACCTAGATTGTTTTATGTATCTCATATTTTAGAGGGAGTTTGAGTAGTCCTGCAAAAGAGAATTTTATTTATGTAAGACAATGCTGAAGGATATTTGCAGTACTTGGTTTCAACACAAATTGCTAAGCAGGGTAAGTTAACTGTTGTCATATGCTAGTTTTGGTAATAGATATGCATGTATTTCCTTCTATAACCAGCTAAGAAATAGAAAAAGGCATCTCCTAGTTCTTTGTTATGACGGAGATTTTGCACTTTGGTAGGATATAATAGGAATTTCTGAACAAATTTATAGTCTTTATAGTAGCTAAAGTGAATGTTAGCTACAGCTTAACATTTAATTAAATTTTAATTAACTGTAGGAAGGCAGTATTTATGATTCAAGGTATTATCAAAGCTTAGTCCTTGTACTTGATTTAAAATCTTATTTTCCTCCAAGAGCGTCTGCAAAATATGACTTTTAAATCCTCTAATGCAATGCATTTAACCTGTAGCAAAAAGTCAGTTGACAATATATTTTTAAAACATCTAAACTGGACTTGTAAAAAGCAGTGAGTGAATTGATAAATTCTGACACTACCCACCCCACCCTCCAAAAAAAAAAGTTGGTTCCTAATTGCACTTATCCCCAGTGAATAAAGATGATTTAATATCATGATTGAACTTCATGTGTGATTTAAGGTTTCAGTTGTGACATACTAGAATTACTTCCTAAAATACAGTTCATCACTCGGTTGAGATTGGATGTCTTAATTATAATACATTCACATATATTTTTGGGTTTGGAGGGTTGTTTGTTTTCATAAGCAGATACTCTTTATCCTGTTGTGATTGTGCATATATACTTTAAATAGTCTTCTGGATAAAAGACTTGTATTACAATAGGAAACACTGCTTGTCAGTGAATTCACTCAGCCTGACAAAAGAGATTCTTGCTAAACATAACCCCTGTTATGATTCAGTTGACCTGATTCATAGGAGTAAAATCAATAAACCCGTAAGCTTCATCATCGCCTTGACAGTCCCGGTTGGAAGGGAGAGAGGACGGAGAGTGGTGCGTGTGAATCTTGAGTACCTGAATGTTAGTTTGCTTGACACCCTGATACAGGGGGGATTCTTGGGGGAAATGATCTAAATGGGTGTAATAGTTAAGATTTTTTTTTAAAGCCTGAGGATAATGCATTTAATTGAGGCCTTGCTGTGGCAAAGGGCTGTCATAATCCATCAGAAAACCTGCACTTTGGCTGCCAAAACAGGATTCTGGCGTGCGGCTCTGACAAATGATGAAASAGAGACAGCGAGGGGTAACTGCAAACCTGTGTTGTGCAAAATATATTACTGTACTGACTTGTTATCTTCAAAGCATGTTATTTCTACTACTCAGTTTTTGCTCTTATAACTGGAATGTGTCATTTYGTAATGGTGGTGTCTTCAGGTGCCATGAGCTGTGTGAGATCTGGAAAATGCTACGAAGCCGTACAGATTTGCTATAGGACAGTTTCCGGATGAACAGCAAACCTAGAAAACTTAAGACCTTTTAGGAACGRAACAAAGAGATGAGAAAGGTAAAGGCTTGCATTAGTGGCTGCAGAGCAGGCAGTGGGAATGGCAATATAAGAGGAACAGAGTTATAAAAGGTAAACACGTGCAAAGAAAGTAGCATTTAGCTGTTTTGGCAGTGTTCCTTTATCACTGTGAGCATGCTAAAATGTGAGATTTCTGGTTTGGACTGCTGAAGAAGTTTGACCTTAGTATGATTCTACTCAGATATCCATTTGAAATAAGTAAGATTAAAAGTATAAAAAGTTGTATTTTACAGGTTTTGTAAGGGAACAATTGTTAGTCTCAAGGAARTCAGAAATTTGCAAGTGTTAAACATCTCAAGTTATTTTTATAACCTTGATCATGTCTATTTTACTTTTCAGAATAATGTTTATCCTTTCCTTTGAAGTAAGTGCTGATTCTGGTTAGTTTTCCAAAAAGAGGAATTCTTATATTATAGTTATAAAGGTTAACTGAAGTTTTACAGGCAAGATACTGTCTATTTTGCAGTGCTCTGTAGACTCTTGTCTACGTAAATAAATATGCTTTATTTAGCATGTAAGTCCACTTTTGGTCATGGGTAGCTTGCAGAAAAATTTGCCTTGTGTTTATGATCTTAATGGTGATTATGCATAAATAAGTGAATTTGAGATCTCAGAGAATCTGATACCCATATATTACCTTTTGTTTTGCTGTAATTTTACTCAGTTTTGTTAATTTCTTTATATGTGTGTATATACACATATATACACACACAGAATATGCAGAGAGGGAGAGTGAATGTGTGTAAGGGCTGCTGGTTGTACAAGCTTATTCAGAATGCACTTAAATTGCACTGAATTGAGAACTAAAATGAAAAAAGATGGTTTTAGTCAATTTCAAAGATTGTTATGATTCAGTCATTTTACACATGCCAGTCATCAGTAGGATTTTATTTTTATTTTATTTTATTTTATTTTATTTTATTTTATTTTATTTTATTTTATTTTATTGTGGATCAATATATTGTAACTTGCAATAAAGTACCAGAGTGTAAGGTTTAAGTTAAGTTAAGGTTAAGTTCTTACGACTCTGCTATGTAGACCTACCTTTCAGATTTTCAGAAACTGTTGGTCTCTGGAAGGATCTTTGAGGTGCCCATTCATGTGACTGGCAATATAAGGCATGTAATTCACTTTGTTCAGTTACTTTTTTGARGAAGATGAAAAAATTTATTCTGTTTTCCACATGAATAAAAAGTTACGGACTTGTGTGACGTTCTTTCACTGGGAGAGCGGTACACTGGTAAGAATGTGGTAGTGACTTTAGTAATTTTGAGGAAGCACCACTGCTGAAATAACGTTTAAATAAATTTTGTGCTGCTTGAATTTTTTAAATATAAATGTTTGCACAGAACTAAGGAAAAAAAAAATCAGAAAAGGATGTGGAAGTTAGGGGTGTGGGGTGAAGGGGAACCTCTTGTATATACATATCACTTAAGCTGCTTGCCAGCCATTTATTGAATGATTAAAACCTTTTGGACAGTGAAGGGCCAGTCTTTTTCCATTCATGTTGTCTTCTAAATGAAAGATTTTACTACTGCTGACAATTGTACATACTCAGTTCATGTGCCAGATGGAGAGCCTGTGACAATTTTAGACTGAAGGTTGTATCTAAAAACCTTGTCAGCGTTCTGCATCAAATCTTGACCCATTTTAGACAGTATGCTACAATCTGATACTTTCAAGAGAATAATGCCATTTTTTAGGGTTGTTTTTATAGAGTGGAGGAAGGAGTGGAGTTTTGTTTCACAAGCATGATCTAAATTTACTTTTCAAATGAAAAAGAAATGGCACACCAGTGCTTATTTAAAATAATTGGCTGTAATGTCAGCATTGGGTCTGAGATTTTGCGGAAAAATAAAGAAGGCATTATTAGTTCTTTCTGTATGTATGTAGTATAAGTTGAGAAGCAGGTTTACTAAAGTGAAAACCTAAAATGTTTTAAATTGTTTTATTTTTTAAAAATCTTCAGCTTGTTTGTACCAAGAGAGTGGAAATAGTAAGGAGTTGGCTAGGTCCTGGTTTAATGAGCTGAGAGTTGTCTCTACTTTTTCAGTACATTGAGGTTTAAAATGGGTATTAGATACAGTCCTGTGAATTTTGGCAGATTTTAGACATGAATATACTAGATCATTGCAATTCAATAATGAATAGGTATTTAATGGGAATGTCTATCAATAAAAATTTAGAAAATGATTCTATAAAGTGACTGTTGGGAGCTTTCAATTTCCTAAAAGACGACCAAGAGTAAAACATTTCCTTTTGAAGGTCAGAATTTCCATCCCCCCAAAAAAGCACAGGGAAGAGAAAAAGGGAAAAACAAAAAGGAAAAAAAGTATGGGACTATTTCTCAAAATAGTAAGTAAGTTTTAATTTTTTTCCGTGTTTTCAGTACAGTACTTCACTTGCCTTATGTATATCCATGCATCCATATTTTTTAACAGAATCTGGGATACTATTTTATGCTCCAGAGAACATCAACATCTGAAATATTTTTAGGATATTCAGTCTTATGCATGCTTCAGTACTGTGGTAGGGAGACAATAACTTAGTATTTAAACATTTCAGTGGCTTTAAGAAAACCAGAATTGCATTGTGCATTCTTAAAACTAATCTGAATTTAATGGAAGTATGTGCCATACAGTGGCTTATTTGTTTCTAAGCCAATCACAAATTTATGCTCTTCCAAAGCAGGACCATCTAGAAAAAAGAATGAAAAGTTAATTTTTATGTACTTCAGGCCATTTGRAGGGGCTTGTATGCAATTCATATCTTGTGGTACATTCTGGTCCAAAAACCTCAAACACCAAAAGGTTTCCGTGTTCTATAGTTTCCCATTTATATAGAAATGATCAGTTTAATCAGTATTTCAATATTTAAAGTTTATTCACAAATCTGTCTGTCTGTATTTATATTGCAGATGCTCCCTTTGCATCTTTTCTCTTTATATATAATAATGTGTGCAGGTTTTTTCCAGGGGATTACATAGGCATCATAACATAACCATGTTGGTGGATGATCTGTCATATACATGAAAATCAACATATGGGCAATTAAATAAAGACTTTTTAATCAGTGAAAACATGGTGTTTGGTGACAAAACTAAGTAACATTCTTAGTGGAATGACCTTCAACGTTTCGATAGAACAATAATTGCTATGGAGTCTTTTTACAGAGGTCTCTTTTTTTTTTTTTTTTTTAGGCCATATTAAGTGTGACCCATGATTAAGTTGAAAACAAAAAAGAAAAATGGCTGTATTGCACTATTTTAAATTGTGCTAATTCTTTCTGACAAGATGCGTTCAGCATATGATGGAGGTTTTCGAGGGGAAAATGTTCTGAGAATCATGAAATGCAAAAAGGATTTCAGAACTGTCATTAAAAAACAGGAGATCAGTACAATTTTGAACAATTTTACTAAACAGAAATTTGTCTGATATAAGACATTGTATCTTACCTGGGAAATCTAAAATAGACTTTTTCTTTGTTTTTCACTGTTCTGAGAAATAGTATGAAACTTTTTTTTTCCCCCTCCTGGAGAAAATAGCCTGAGGCATCACGGTTGTCATATCCTAGCAGAGAACAAAAAGGCATGACTTAAACAATGCCATTTTCTGTAATGCCATCTGTTTCATCCCACACTGCCCAGTACATTTGTTTTCTCTATGAGCAAAGAAAAGACAGATATCTTTAGTAGCCCTAACGTTGAGGCTCCAAAATAAGTACTTTAATGCCGCCTTTGAAAGTATCTCAAAGTACCGGGTGGTTCTAGCCATAATGTGTTTCCTGCAGAGGCAGGTTCGGTTGCCTGTCTGGCAAGGTCTGGCTGCTGCTCCGTGGATCACAGCAATGCCAGTGGGAAGCAGGATTTGCACAGAGGGTGAGGGAAAGAGGAGGTGACATGAATCAAAGAAAATAATTATAAGTGATGGAATTTCACCAGATCCCTAAAATTGTATCCCAAAATGTATCTTACAGAAACATCTGTAAGATGTAGCTGGTTACAGATGGGCACTGGTCAAGAGGAAAAGGAAAACCAGCTACCGAATGGCTTACTTGAGCCCTTTGGAGTACTCCCGACGCTAAGCAGTTGGGACCTTTATTAACTGTTCTCTAGACCTAGTGAGTTTGGTTTTTGAAACTGGTATGATAGGTTTAGGCTGAATTTCTAACTGTTTCAATGATCAGAATAGGTTGAGAACATTCCCCACAACCTTCCGTTACTACTACTAATGCTGTCGTTAGTATCTCACAGTTTCGGTTGCATTTAGTTGCTTTAACGATGGGGAGTATTTTATATCATGATAGTACAAATTGGAAATGGAAACAGAGGTTTACTTAACTGAGGTCACATAGAAAGTCTAATGAAGCAGAAAGTGAAGCCAAAGGGCATATCCCTGATGCAATTAGCTTGATGTTATGATCCTTGAATGACTATCAGTGATATACCTCAGGTACTGAAATGCACGTCCGTGCAAAACTGCACCTGGCCCCATAGGAAGAAAAGCCAAATATCCCCAGAGAAAATTTTTGCTCATGTTTTTGAGTGTTTTTGAGATTTTAGCCACCAGCTTTGCGTTATCCCATCTAGAAATTCCAGATCACTCATAGCCCATTCTGGTATCTTAATGTGGCACTGCCCTGTAACATGATAAGTTTAAGGTCCTTCCTTCATCAGCTTGGGACCCTGAGCACTAAGGTATTCTTGTCCTCATTGTGTCCTGTGATGATTCTTGTTTGCAGGATATATTCAGATTGATAATTTGATCCATTGGATGCAGTTTTTTATTTCATTAACATGTCTATGGTGAATTCAAGTAAGAACAGTTTAGATTTTGTTTAAACAGAGATAGTAAATATATTAATCAGTGTGAAATGTCAACAAAATTCAATTTATTTAATTTCTTAATTTTTTTTTTGTTATAATGACACATCTGTTAGAGCAGCAATGTGTCATCTTCTGACAACTGTGTTGAAGTAATGCTGAATGAAGAAATGCTCCTCCATTTTCACATAGAAATTTCTGAAAACTTCTACTGCACCTGTGTAAAGCTGGAACAAAGTCTGAGAACGATATGAAAGAGTAATAGCACAGCAGTCAAGAGAATAGAGGCTAAGAAAGGTCAGAGTCACTGCATTGTGAGTGTATGGGGGTGTGTACATATGTGTATATGTAAGTCTAGTCAGTACTTTACATTAACCACCACCACATTGTAGTTTCTCTAACACTTCTAGACTTTCTGGTCCAGAAAGCACTTTAGCTTCCCAGACTTAAATTTTTTCTCTTGTTACMTCCATAGTTTATTAAAAGATTAAATGAAAATGGTAGAGCCATTTCCTTAGAAGACATCAGAGGAAAAATATTCTTAATAGTTTTAAAATGTTTCCAGCTGGTTCTCTGCAAAGCTCTGATATCCCTGTGGCATTGAGGAAGAGTTTACAGTGTAGCAGAATGGACCCTTTTTCAGTGAAAGCATTTCAGTCTGTCTGCAAATAGTGTACACTTTTTCTTTTTTTTTAACTTGYGGAACCTTTTGCACACGCCAATAGCATTCTTACTGCTAAAAATCTAGGCATTGTGACTGGTCCAGTTCTCTACAGCTTTCTCATATGGAATGAACATAGAAGTTCAATTGTAGCATTACAGTAACAAATAGTAATAATCAGTAAGACCCTGCTGCTCTTGATCTAGAAAGTAAATTAGTTGAAGACAGTAGATTCCTTTGCTGATTCTGTTGACATTGCAGTCCTTACTCTGGAGGCAGAAATTATAATTTACAGATGTTATGGTTTAAAGTTACTGATAAATAACTCTAACATGTCATCTGTGTTAGAAACAGAACCTAAGTAGGTAGAATAAAAAAGTTTATAACTTTTAACTAGATGGTTTTTCAGTGTGCGCCAAATCCTTTATGACTCTGAAGATGGTTACCAGTAATTCTGTTTCTGTCAAAACATTAAATTCATGTTTTCTGACACGCAGTATTCACTTGTGTAGTCTATAGATGTGGATCATCAGAATTTATTTTGCAAAGAGCTGAACTGTTCGGAATGTGAATCTTCCTATAATTATTGGGGAAAAAATGTGTCTTCTCAGTCTTGAGTACTGAATMTTTGATATCCCGATTATTTTTGAGATATCAAGATGACTGACCTAACAGTATCTTGTTTGATGTACCTCAGTGGAACGCACTCAGGGAAACCGTGCCAGTGAAGCTAAACAACTGCTGTGCGCTGCTATGAACACTTTCAAAATCATTAAAAGAGAGTGGGAGAAAAATTCTTACAAAGCTACTTCTCACACCATCGTCCTAATCCTCAAGGAAAGTTTGCAAAATGCATTTGAAAGACAGGCATGGAAAAGAAATACGGAAATCTATTAAATCTAAAAACTCATGAACTCAGTGGTTTTATGCCACATAATTTTCTTGTCCACTTCAACTAATGCCTCCATTTTAGCACCTTCCCCTTTAGGGGGGAAAAAAAAAAGGAATAATAAAAAAAAAAGATTATTAGCTCCCCTCTACTAGACTCTAACTCCTTTTCTTCTCAGCTGGTGTGATAAACATACCTAATTTCAACTCAGCATGATGGTTTTCAGCTTTCCTGAATCGGTGAGCACTGCTGCCTTTATTTCAAACTTGAACAATGGCTTTTGCTTCCTAAGCGTGTAACTCGTTTCCAGCGTTGTCAGTAGATGTAACAAAAGATGCTGATCCTTGTGTAAACCTTGCCTTGCTGGCTTCAGTGCTGCTTGTAGTAATGCTAATATCAACATTTGACATGATTACTCCATGCGGATAGCATTCATTTTACTGACAGAACATACTCTTTCTAGATGGGTTGGTCAGTTCATTGCTTTGTTCCTCCGAATAAATGAGGGATGTGAAGGGTGACTAGAACCACTTTATGACAGTCCAAGGGCTTTGACTTAACAGCACATAAGAACCTCGAAGCTTGCAACAATAATGAAGGTTATTATTTCTCTGCGTTAGAAGCAAAGGAGCGGTACAGGAATCCTTGGAAATAAGAGGAAAAAATCCAGCCTAGAAGTTCTTTAGATGCAGTTTAAACCRTATTTATGGTAACATCATTTGGGGCTACTCTAACCTAGTAGATAGCTTTGAGTTTGTGTAAACATTGCACATTTAAGTATATTACATTTAAAAGAAGTGCAGCGCATAGGTGGTTTTCAATACCTATGTTAGAGAATTTTTTGATTGCTTAAAACCTCTGGTAAATTTAAGAATTAAGTTTTAAGTTACGTTGTACTTACCTGCAATGGGTTGGGTTTGGACCAGAGAGATTTGATAATTGATTTTCTTAAATACAGTATTTAAAGTCTGGTGTTAATGTTTTGGACCTTCAAATGTGGGTTCAGTATCTCACCTCTTTCCGTGCATGAAATAAAAAAACCCTGGGGTTCTTTCTTATCATTCCTTAAGGTTACTGAAGGTGGCTGGTAAGTAATCACAGGATTATTCGGTTCGAACGTGACACAGGATGTCACTTGTCCAACCTTCTGCCCAAAGCAGAGTCAGCTCTGAGCTCAGACCAGGCTGCTGAGGGATTTATCCTGTATGGTCCTGAGAGCCCCCAAGGATGGAGACTCCACAGCCTCTCTGGGCAACCAGTCCTACCACCTGACTGTCCTGCATGAAGAAGTTTTTCCCCATGTCCAGTCTGAACCGCTCTGGTTTCCATTCATGTCTGTTGTCTCTCAACCTCTGGCCATGCTCCACTGTGAAGAGCTTGGCTTCGTTCTCTTGATACCCTCCTCATAGGTACAAGCAGGCTGCTGTTAGGACCCCTGAAGCCATCGCTTCCCCAGGCTGAACCAGCCCAGGTCCCTCAGTGTCTCCTCACAGAGCAGGTGCTCCAGCCCCTGACCATCTTGGTGGCCCTCTCCTGAACTTGTGACAGTTTATCAATCTCTTTCTTCTGTTGGGGGGCAGCAAAACTGAACAGAGTCTTCCAGATATAGTCTAACAAGTGCTGAGCAGAGGGGATGATCCCTCTCTTCCCACCAGCTACTGGCCGTGTCCCCGTTGGTACGGCCCGGGAGGCCGCTGGCCGTCTCTGCTGCCGGGGCACTGCTGGCTCGTGCCCAGCTCGCTGCCCACCAGGCCCCGGGGCCTTTGGGCAGAGCCACTCCCCGGGAGGCCGGCCCCAGCCTGTGCCCTCCCGGGGGCAGGGCTCTGCCTTCCGCCCTGCTGAAAGTCACTGGGCTCCGGGTGGCCCCTTCCCTCGGCCTGTCTGGGTCCTGCTGGGTGACAGCCCCCACCCTGCAAATTGGTGTCATCTGCAAACTTGATCTAATCCACCTACTTTTGTCGTTTTCTTGAAGGCTCCTGTCCTCCTCTCTGTTCCCCATTTGAACTTCAACTTCTACCTGTTGCRTGCTTGAACCCATCTAGACTACCTGGCCATCTCTTAGTGTTAATCCAGCTGGGTCATAGTCTCCAAAGAAATCTTTAGTCACCGCATTGGACGCTGGCTTCGATGTCATTCCCTGTGATTGATCTGGGTTTGCGCCATCTACTTGCTTGCTGTCGAGCCTTCCCTGGAGTGTGCAGTTTGAGCAGTACCCTATCTTGACCAAAACAACAGTCCTTCCACGGTTTTGTTACGAAATTGAAAACAAGTTTGTCAAAGGGCTGCCACAGCAGAGTTTCTAATAACCCTGTGGCTAATTAACAACTGCTAACGTGCAAGTGTTTGCATGGTTAGAAAATAGCATGTGACACTTTTCATCAAGCGTTTGAGTAACCCATCAGTATCCCTGACAGACATTTTGAGATGTTACAGTGTTGATGTTAGTGGATACCGCTGTTTTGTCCCTCTGGTACGCAAGTGCTACGTTTTGTCGTTCCGTTAAAGAGTCACTAGCCTTCACCTGTCACGCCCATTACGCTTYTCCGTGGCTGTTGGCTTCCTTGCATTGAACTCAGATTTCTAACTAACTCATAGATTAAAAGTCACTTTTCATAAGCGGTGTACAAATTTTAAATAGTGGTCATTAGTTGTTACATGAGACTAAATTGCGTATTAGATGCCACTAATACAAGCCAAAAATATTTGAAATAACATAATTTTGCAGTCAATATTTGAATATAGAAGACTGCTACTTACATGAGTGTTTACTGCATCTAAGGTATATTCTCAAAGTCACTAAATTATTTTTTTAAATGCTCATTTGATTCACCTTTCAGACAAGTGATATCTGTACAGCAACAGCTTTCTGTGAGGTTGTTTTTTAAACAGAAGATTGCTGCTAATACTTTTATCAAAACTATTTTTATTTTTAAACATGGCCTTTTTTCTTTACCATAACCTGAGAAAATGGCTGCCAACTTTAGGATTATAGATCAATTTAAAATCTGTTTTCATTATCAACTACTTTATATTTATCAGTTCCTAAAACTTTTTTGCATAAATATGGGTTCAAGATGAATGTTGATTTAGACTGTTTGTTTATTTTTTGTAGAACAAAAATCTCCTTKAAGTACTAGAAATTTTCAGTTTGAAGAACCTTCAACAACAGTACTGTATGAGCAATTGATGCCTTTTTAATGGCCTCCTGGATTAATTTTTTTTGCCGCTGGGGGGAGCAGAAGACTGTCACAGGCTTCAGGGAATGGAATGCGAGCGTTTGTCTTCAGAAGATTCAGGTCTTAGTGCTGAGCTGTGGGAGACTGTGGGTCCTTCATATCTGGCACATGCTTGAAAATCCTTTTTACAGTCAGTAAAATTCCTAGATAATCAGATTTCATGATTGCTTTTTTCCCCTGAAGAGTTACATTCTGAATTTGGACTGAATTAAACATGAAGTGTATTTTAGAAAAGGAAGGGAAGAAAATATCCTCTRTGTTGTTAGTAGTATGAAGAATACATTGTGACTGGCGTTGGCTTAAGTAGAGTGCTAAAATTCTTCTCTGAAACTTTTTGTTGCCACTGTGCTTAACGGCAAGCTCCCTCTCAGCAGGAGAGTGCAATGTTAAGTGACTACATCACTTGGATTGGGGTGCAGTTTGCTTTAATAGAAGATGCTGTAGCTGAGAAATGTATATAATTTTTTAAAATTAATATGCGCATGGCTGTTACTTTAACCAGACATTTAATCCTGGTCTTCCAGAAGTAAATCTAAAAATACTGTTTCCTTCCTCTAAAAGCATTGGAAAGGAGGAAACAAATTCATTTTCATTGTTTCTTTTAATTCCAAATGCATAGAATCAAAGGCTGTATACATGTAGGGTACTATAAACATATTATTGTAGAAGGACTAGCAACTCTAAATGCTGTTTATTCCCAAGCTTATTTAAGGTTCTCTGTCAGCGTTTGTATGTCACTGTAATTGAGAAAAAGTGTCCCACAGGCTGTTGAGCCCTTGCCTTCCCTGCTACGGTTGCTGGACTGGTAATGTTTGTGCTGTGTGCAGGTTCTATTACGTATCTTGAACCTGTTTCGTGCTTGGGGCAGAACAAGACATTCCAGTTGCAAGCCAAGGTTGGGCTTTCTCTTTGGAAAAACTTGTTCTGTCTGTTCTGCCAACAGCAAGCAGTCAAAATTCCTACTTCAAAATTCATTAATATCTTTGTTCATGGTGTATAGAGCTTAAACTAAGCAGAGCAAGCTTAAAGAAATTCTAGAGCAACGCATCAGTGCTTTCAGTCATAGATTTACAGTAATTTCGTGGATATAGCAGAAACAGCAGGAGACAGACAGTAGGTCCTGGAGCATACCAGCAACCTGGGTTTGGTTGCAGCCAGGACCAGTGATGTCTTTCCCATGGGGTCATTTGTTTTTCCACCTTTTTTTTTCTTGTTTTGACAGATATAAGCTGCCTCAAGGCCCTTCCCCCTCACTTTCTTTCTTTTAATAGGACGTTCAGTTATAAGTTATTTTCTGACTGGTGTTTGAAACAGCTATGGATTCTTATTCTAGGAACATAAGCATCTGAGGGTACTGAGTGAGCTGGCAGATGTCACTGTGAGACTATTTTTTATCAGCGTGGTTAACCCTGATGACTGGAAAAAGACAAACATTACTGTTTTCAAAAGAAAAGCAAGAAAGAGAATCCAGGGAACTAAACACTGGTCAGCTTCACCTCTTCCCCTAGGAATATTATGGAGCAAATTCTCATAGAAACTATTTCTAGGCTCATGAAGGACTGGAAGGTAATTGGAAACAGCCAGCGTGGGTGTATCAAGGAAAAAATCTTCCTTGGCCAACCTGACTGCCTTCTACGATGACTGCTTTTTCAAGTGAAGGGAAAAACAGTGGAAGTCACTTACCTTTAGCAAGGCTTTTGATATAGTTTCATGTAGTATCCTTGTATCCAAACGGGGAGGTATGGATTGGATGAATGGGCTACAATGTGGGTGAAAAACTGATTGCACCATCCGGCTTAAGGAGTAGCAATCAATAGTTTGAAGTTTTAAGAGTGGCTGTTTACAAGAAGTCTTTCTTGGAGTTGATACTGAAACAGTTTTAACACTCATCAGCAAGTTGGGCAGTGATGCAGGATGCACCATCAGCAAGTTCCTGGATAACACCACCCTTGGGAGGAGGCATCGGTATGCTGGAGGGCAGGGCGGTCATTCACAGGGACCTCAGCAAACTGGAAGCATGAGCAGACTGGAACATGCTGAAGTTCAGCAAAGGGAAATGTGCAGGTGGAGGAGCAGCATCCTGGAAAATGGCCTGCAGGTCCTGGTGGACAGCAACCTGAATGTTAGTGTTATGCTGCAATGGTGATGAAGGCTAACCACATCTTGAGCTGCCTTAGCCAGAGTGGTGATTATTCCCCTCAATTCATCACTTTTGAGACTATCTCTGGAATAATGTGTCCAGTTTTGGTCACGTCAGTATGAGAGAGAGAGAGAGAGAAACATGAGTGAGTCCAGCACTAACATGGTTACGGGGCCAGGACATATGATGTACAAGAAGAGGCTGAAGGGGATTGGTGTGTTTAGCCTGAAGAAGAGAAGGCAAAAGCAGGTACATAATTGCAGTCATTCATTATCTACATGGGTTTCATAGAGGAGACAGGCTCTCCTCAGAAGTGCACAAAGAAAGGGCAAAAGGCAGTGGTCATAAATTGCAATAAAGTACATCCTAACAGGTTAAAATAAAAATAAATAATAATAATAAAAAAACAAGCCACAAAGCTGTTGAGCACAGAGAGGCTATGGAATCATCATTCTTGAAGATTTTTGTAATTCAGCTGGACAAGGGCCTTTGCAGCCTGATCTGGTATTGAATTTATCTCTGAGCATGGGATTGAACTTGATGACCACCAGGGGTCTTGTCCAACTTGCGTTTCTGTATGAATGTCATTTATATGGAAAATCTTTTTGACTTAAGGTTTTTATATAGCATAGCACTTATCCTGAGACTGTCCATAAGACAGCCTGTTGCGTTCATCAGAAGCACATTCCCTAAACCAGATGTCTAAAGACCTTCGTAATAGCATGAACATAAAACCCTAAATTCTGTGGAAAATATAGGCCAAGTTGCACTGTGTTCATCTGTACATGTGTGCCCAGAGCAATTTTATTTTCCCCTGGTCCTTTGACACAGTTCTGTTGTTTTGTCTTTATATTGGCTTTACTGAAAAACAAAATAATTTTTCTTCTTACTTGAAAATAGCAAGTTAGGTTTACTGGAACGGTCCATAACTCTAGGATAGTATGCTCAACAGTGACAAATTGTGACTGGTTGTCCTACTCTGATTTAGATTTTCAGGATTAATCTCAGCTATCTTACATTTTTATGATATTAAACTATTTGTTTAAAATTATAATGCTTCAGCACTGTGTGCTAGCTCATTTTGCAGGCCATTCAGAAATGGGGAGTTAGCTTTTTGCTATGAAGTAACTATTTTCATTTTTTACTGAAATCAAGAACTGGAAAACAGCAGAAAGTAGGTGTAATTTAATACTAAGTTTTTGTATCATTCAAAATTAGCACTTACCTGATGGTACGCTACCATGTCTCGAACCTGATAGTTCTTCTCTCTTCCAGCTGCCTTCGTCCTGCTTGTCTTTGTCATCAAACATCATGTGCTAATGCTTTATCAAATCTTAACTCTGAAATCAGGGCTGGAGGCTATTAATGAAACTTAGATTCTTCTGGAAATATCACAGCTCTTACAAAGAGAGGCATTAATGCCATGGAACTAACAGGAGATTAATTACTTCTATGAAGTTTATCGTATGCTAACAAAAGAGGAAAAGATTGCCAACTTAATTTCAAGCAGTGGGTCAATTTTGTATGTGAAACATGCAAGCAAGTGAGAAAGGGAAGCATAGTCTCTAGTATGGACCACTTAACATGTGACTGATGGTAAAACTTTTCAATTTTCCGGCTGATTGTTAATTTTTGGCTTCAAGTCTCATATTCCATACCTTTCTAGAAACACCTTTGCTCAGGTTTTCCACTCCACACTTTTGCCCTTCTAAGTGTGACAGGTGAAGTTGTTTCAATATATGTCACTTGCCTTAAGGGCTAGCACTTGTGGATTTTGAAGCCAAGCTCTTTCTGACATAGAAGAGTCATATGATCTCAGCCAGTAACAAGACCAGCCTCATTTTAAAACTCTTTATTTCCAATTTACATGTCTCGGACAACCTTGATCTGTTTGTTCTAGCCTCAAGTGTTATTTACCTTCCCTAGTGTTTGATATTTTGTTAGTTAGGGGTATCACCTTACATTTATATCCCTGAATTTTGTTCCACCATCGTTGCTCCTTCCTCTTGGTTATCCATTTCCTTCTGTATGGAACTCATCTATTTCTCAAATTTTATCAAATGTAGTCCATATGTCTGATGATGCCCCTTGGATTTGTCACCAGCGGACTTCATTACATGTGMCTTTCTTTTTAGTTACTAATGAAAACACTAATTTTAAGTTAGTCCTCTGAACAGGATTGAATTCTGGCAGTAGTCTTCTGTGCATCAGTTGGTTTCTGGTTTTGCACTTGGCTGCTTCTCTTAAACCAGTTTCTTCTCTGCTGCATTCCCATGCATTTATTTCTGTTAGTTCATTCTGCCTCCCAGCTCCATGGTTGATACTGCTCACATTGAAAACTGAGTAATATTATTCAGGTTTTGGTTTCCATCTTGGCTAACTCCCATTTTAACCCTTTTCTGACTGCATACCAGTTTTGGGTTTTTTTTCCAGTTCTTATTCTTTCTATCAGAAGAGTGTTTTGGGTGTCTAGCTTGAGTTGCCATTTCTTTACTTTGAAGGCCTGTGTGTTCTTTCTGGTTTGTTCCTTTATCCTYCCCTTAGAATTTGTCATCTTACTCATGCTAGATCATTTTTTAAAAGTAGTGATTTGTCTTGTAAATTTGGAACTTTTGCTGCAAGATTCTTCTCTTTATAGGTCGCAGATAATTCCAGTAATTATAACATCAAAAAATTCCAGGCCTCTTCTGCACTGAAAGGCTTGCACTGCCCTCAGTCTAGTTGACTGAAGGCAGTGCTTTCCCACACAGTGCCCCCGTTGATTACTAACCAACTCTAAATTAGCATACTGTTGGTTCAGGACTGTTGAAAATCTGTGGGCTGTCATATTTAAAAATGTGTGACATTAATTTGAAAATTTTCATGAAGATAATCTTTGGTGCTTATGATTTTAATATGAAAGATCTCCGTCCATACGCTAGTCTAAATTTTGGGATTTGTAGAAGACCCCAGCCGTCCCTGCAACTGCAACTCTAGTTTTTACTTTTGCAAAAGTGAATTTTACATACCACATAATTTATTCATGCTGTTCATCTCCTTTTTGCTTTATACTTTTAAAGTAGGACATTAGTCCAWGGGTTTTCTTTCCTGTATAGAAATTTCCTTCAGTACCTCTGTTACGATCATTCTTTTCCTTTCTGTGGTGTTCTTCACAGCGTGTATAGCTTCACGTCCTGCATTAGTAGTTTGGTTGCATCCATTTTGGTATCAAAGTTCCTGATCTTAGCACACAAGGATTGCATTTTTGCTGATTATTATTTTTTTCTTTTCATCCAGTTTCCTAGCCTTTTGCTCCCCAATGGAATTAGGCAAGTGCTTTCTGAGGATCTTAGAGTCCATTGTGCTTCCAATACTCCCTGTGACTGGGACAAGGCATGCAGGATGAGAGAATGGATCGTGGGACACATGTTGGGGCAGAAGGAGGTCAAGAGAGTGAGAAAGGTGGCCCAGCTGAGGGCCACCATATGGAGTCAAGGACTTCTCAGCTGGATTAGCTGGAGCCTTGTAAAGAGATGCCCAGTGCTGTGGTGGTCTGTGCTAGTCTTTGCTCTTCCCCTCCAACTCAGGAAGTGTTTTATGAATATTGCTGCAACAAATAAAAACTTTGCAGGTTGAAGGTAAATTAGAAGAGTGTATTTAGATAACATAGCCAGCATCTGTTCTTTTTCACTTTTTCTGACTGTAACGTTTTGTCTAACCCCCTGATATGCTCTTAAAAATCTTTACTGTTAGCTCCTGTTGAAACTTAAACCTGCTGTTAAATGTTTTGTCTTCCATCATCTAGAGGTAGAGATTTTATTGGTAGAAGAGAGTCGATAATTTGGAGCTGCAGTAAGGTTTCAGAAGTATGTGACATCACTCCGGTATCAGCTTTCTTGGAGGCTAGCAATCCTGACAGCTAAGTTGCTTTTTCTCTGGGTCAGGGTTGTGCAGTACTCATTGGGGAGCAGCTTCCAAGACGAAAGGGTTGTACCTCACATCCTTATGTGGTTTTTGTTGTTTGTGTGTCAAGCTTTTGGTAAAGAATGAATTTCCCCGGAGACTGGTGAGTAATTCTTATACATTTTAACAACTGCTTTTCTTTAGACAGAAAGCATTTCCTCCTTCTTTGGAAAAACACTTTTTTTTTTTTTTTTTTTAATCCAGCACTCAATAATTCACAATATATGCAAAGTAGCACACAACATTTATAGCATTTGAGTTAAGATTTTAAATAGAAATCTAATTTTAGGTAGAAATTAAGTGTTTACTGATTTATTACTTACTGTAACTGTGTATAACATCCAAGATTTTTATTCAGATGTGCTTGTCTACTAGATGACATGTCTAAGAGATTGAATGTAGCAGGAATTTGAGCTTTTTTAATTAGCTTGCAACACTGAATGGGGAGTACTCTCCAGATAGAGACTTGTAAGTTACCTTGTTTTAACATACAACTCATACGGCAATGTTAATAGGTGACCACCTTTCAAATGTTATTTTGAGGGTTGTTTATGCATGTAGGGGGGGACCAAATGGAAAAACAGATGCATTTCCAGCCAGTGTATGTATCTCTATGTATATAATCTGTCAAGCTGTATGTTTATTTCTATATTAATGTCATGTATTGATCTGCAAAATCTGTCAGCATAAAAATTATTTAGGGGGAAAAAAAACCTCAACCCAGAAAACTTTATCTGGTTGTAGCTTAAGTTTTAAATAACTGAAGTACACTTTTGTTTGCACTTCATGGTAACTGTTTTCTCATCACAGAAGAAATATAAAATACATGCCTTCTTTTCTCTTCCCTAGCAGTTAAAGGTCTAATTGTAGAAGTGCTGCAATAGTATGGCATTAGGAAATCTTGGTAGATTCCAGTTTTGAAAGGGTTTTTATTTTAATATGCTGATAATCTTCCATATTATAGCTAGAAAATCACAGCACACCTATCTACGCAGAGATATTTTGCAAGGGAAGCCCAGGGTTTTGCTGTGTCACTTTGGTTTTGGTTTCTTTTGGTGTTTTCTTTGAGGATGACAAGTCTTAATGGATGAATACATGCAAAAATATCTTGTTTGAAGATTCTGGGGAGTAGCAAAACTCATCTTGGTAAAAGTTAGATATTGATTTCCAGCAGGAAATCATTTCCAGACTGAATTTAGATGGTCTGCATCAGAGCTGTAGGTAGCTRCATGGATGTAATATGTTAGCTTTCAGAAGCCTGTGCTTAGGATAATTTCATTAATGCATTAACTGACACTTTTTATGATACAGTAGTGTGGTGATGATATATTGCAGATACAGAATTGATACCATATTTATGATTTATGTGATTTGGCAGATTACTATTAGCGTAAAAGTTCCTTGTAGCTCTGACTCTTCATGTAGGTGGTTGGCTTCAACCCAGAACTAAAAGCAATGAGCTGTGGGAAATGCATTTTAAATTATATTGTCATGAAAAGAACTATTTTCTGTGTCATTATAGTTTCCAAATAAATTTTAATGTTGAATTTAGATAAATTCTAATGTTTCATTTTAGTAAGATGTTTATCATACCTACTTGGCTTTTTTTTTTWAAAGCTTGATAAGTTAAATTTTATTACCAGTTTTATCACTGTTTTTTAGTGTAATTTGGGCTTAGCCGAAATAGGTTTTTATAGGCAGTTATATCAGACTCTCTTCAAAGATTTTTAAAGTGTGTTGTGCTTTTTGATGTATGTAAACCCTACTGAATGTACTATTAAATGGAAAATAATAGAGAAGTTATGCACAAAAATGAGGTGCTGGTAGCATTTTAGGTTAAGAGTCATATAAGTTGAGTGACACAAATAGCTATTTTCCTGTTCTGTTGACTGGAATTTAGGATTGTGCATAAACTTCTAATTTTCTGGTTTTCTTTACTAAAAGAAAACATGCAGCTATAATTTTAAATTAATCAGGATAACTTGCTTAAATCTGTTCCAGGAAAAAGAGGGAGTGGAATGAGAGAGGCCTTTCTTAAATATAGATTTAAAGATACTTATTACATCAGTTAGSTTTATCACATAATTGTTAATACGAAACTTTCTGGTTTTGTTGGTTAACTGAATAGAGCCATAATTAGTTTGAGTTAGTGTGGTGATGGCTGGAATTTTCCAGTTACTTTTTCCTGCCTATAGGAGTAACAGTCTTGCTCATAAGTTTCCCATTCTCTTGCAGGATTAGGTTTTTTTGAAGGATAAAAGGATACAGTTTAAATGTGAGCAAGTGTTTTTTAAACCTTAAAGTATATCTTGATTGAAATGTGTGGCTACCTAATATAAGCTAAAAGAGGAATATATTGATGTATTTAAAGGTATATGTCACCAAGCCAAGTGATTGAAAGAAACTTCTGGCTTTGCTTCYAAAATGAGCCAGTTGTATCAGTCTGCCTATTTTATTGGGGGAAAGGGGGGTGGGGAGGGGGCTTAAATATGTTTCTTCTAGTATTGAAACTCCTATTTTACCTAAATAATATGATCCCTAAAGGAACACAGACTGTGAACATTCAGTGTGATCTGTATTTTACCTTATCTGGCTTTAGAAACAAATTTCCTTCATGAAAAGAGTGAAAGCTATCATTCTGCCAAAAATTTTCAAAAGCTTGAAGTGTGGTGTTTATTCTGGGGGGTGGAGAGAGGAAGCGGCAAATTTCTGATTTCACCTGAGTAGTAAAATAGTTTAGAGCAATGACCATTGAACAAGTTCTTTAACTCAAAATACCTTCTGCCTAATGAGGAAAAGTATGAACAACATCCATGGCAAGGCATTACCACTTGTTCACACTTGCTTTTGGTGAAGCTTATGAATTTATTGCTTGGCCTTAACATTTGATTTGATTTGCCTCATACATTGATCTGTTTTCATCTTCTAGAATGTTCTTTTTTTGCAAAATACTGAAAAAGCTTATTTTGTGAAGACCATGTTTGCTTCTGTAAAATACATACTATGGGCTCAAACTTGCAGCTTAGCATTAAATCATTAAAAACTTAGTTATGTAGCAATGCCAATCATTTTCAGGGTTGGAACTATCCAAGTAAAAGAGAAAATAAATTTTATCTGAAGTTGATCTACCAATATATATTTTGAGTTGTGCATTTTCTGCTCCTTTAAAATGCATAAAGTAGGTTGAATTGTTTGATCTGGATGTGTTTTGCCTCAATTATCACCAGCRAAAGGGCATGAAGAGGGAGGAGGCCATGGCAAGCTTTTTTGCTGACTTGTCGTTGGCAGAGCATTTTCAGACTCCCTGCCCAAGGCAGCCAGGGAACAGAAGCAAATTGAGTGTTAGCACACCCTGCAGTCCACCGACATCTGGAAACTTCCCAGCCTAAGGCAATAATAYGTCCAAACTCCCTACATTCATACTCCATGGAAGGAGTTATTCAAGAGTTATTCACTCCATTCAAGTGGCATTTTGTTTTCAACATGTGACACTTTTGTGCCCATTTTTCATGTTGAATGAGAGATTGCTGGTTAATTGTCTTTTTTTTTTTTCCCCCCCTCAACCTTCCACTGTTAAAATTCCTGACTCTTGCTTTATGAGACTCAAATGGGATAGAAAGAGAATTAGTAATATTCACAAATAGTAGTTAATTCT
Source organism: Oceanodroma leucorhoa (assembly GCA_030449065.1). Taxonomy (NCBI): domain Eukaryota; kingdom Metazoa; phylum Chordata; class Aves; order Procellariiformes; genus Oceanodroma; species Oceanodroma leucorhoa. The sequence goes on from JASVER010000068.1 coordinate 2,233,122, forward strand.
ACCCATTGCAAACCTGGGTTATGGAGTTGCTGTCTTTAAAGGTCATGTTGCTTTGTCATTTCTCGATTCCTATTGAATGGTCAGTCCTAAACATGATGCAGAAGGATTTTCAAATGTGTCTTCAAATGACTTTTTTATTGTAATGTCCACCATTAAGGAGTAACATTATTGTACATACAGCTCKAGACAGTAGCCTGTTTTAGAGATTTCATTACTATGTGGATCAGAGCAGGCATACACAATAAAAGCCTGATAAGGAGTTAGAGCTGGTCTGTGATACCTCTTCTGTGATCTACAGTGTGCCTGAACCTTTAGTGGACACCAGGAATCTGGTTTTTAGTGCAATATTTAGGTGTTTGGTTYTTTTCTTTGTAAGAATGATAAAGTATTGTGCTACTATAAACCTGCTGGCCGTAAATATATTTCAAAACCCCCACACTTTGTAGCTAGGAGAAGGGGGTACACCCTTATAGACTCTGGATACCCATAAAGAATGCTAGGAAATTGTGAATACCAGAAGAAAACCATTCTGAAACAATTTAATGTCAGAAGGTACATAACATGTAGAACTGTATTGAGCAGCTGGAGATCTGTAAAARTTCTGCATAGCATAGTTGCTTTATAGATCTGGAATATCTCTAAAATTGCTGATTCTGGAAACATTCTATAAGGTGAGAGATACTGTAAAAACATCTTTTTTTACAAATACTCTGTTTTATAGTCTTGAAATGTAGCCTAAAATCTGCTTTTCTAATAGACTGTGTAATCCAGAAAGAAAAAAATGAGGGAAGGAGTTTTCACTTCTGGGTTTCGTATGAAAATTCACTGCTTCACAAATCTCTTCCTTATGTTCATGTTTTCTAGTGGTAAAAGGAGAAATGAGTAATACTCCGTATGGTAAACTGCAGTTAATTTATCTTCTTGGATATGACTTTACTAGCCCTTTAAAAATCTTTCTAAAGCCAGATTCAACATAAGAAGAACTTAAACAAGTTCCTAAAGAAGTTGATAAAAAATAGTGTTCCCACCCGATACAGAGTGGTATTGGATTTTCTTTGTCATTTAAAAATTCCATTGAAATGACTTTGTGTGGTGTCTGCCATCCAAGTGTCCCTTTGTCCCTGACCTCTTGCTCTGACATAAATGAAAAAAACTGATTTGTCATTTTTACATAAGGTGTTTCTTTATTAAATGAGTCTTCACCAGGATTTTTTTCATTACCATATAGTTACACTCTTAGAAATGTCTAGTACAGATGAACTGCTCTGATATTAAAAACACTTTTGCCAGCTTCAGGCTGAGGATGTAGTTACACCAATGCAATGGTCAGCTGTTGTCAGAAAGGCCGGTTCCAKCTCCCGTCACTGCACCCCGTGCTGTGAGCCTGCAGGAGGGTTGCTGCCATGAAAAACGATTCATTTTCAGTGGCATGATCTGGATCGCTGCATGACTGCTTGAGCACTGCTGCTAGCACAAGAGCAAAGCCTGGAGCAGGCTTGTCATTCTAGAGCAGCTAGCCATTTTCTCAAAGCAGTTGTAGGAGTGTAGCCCCAAGACCTGGCTTTAAGCAGAAGACGTGGACCTGCACACAGAGCATACCTGCACAGATGACGCTGTCTCAGTCGTTCAGGTGGGCCGGGCATATGCACTTCCAGTGCAACAGCCATGTATGTACCTGCCTTACTGTGGCAYGGAAGCTGAAGCCTGTGCTGCTTCTATCCCAGCTGCAGGTTGTGGGCTGTATTTTGTATGCAGCATCAAAATACTTCAGCTGCCCCTGCATTATATTAATTTCAGTGGTCTGTGGCAGGTGTGTGACTGTGTGMGCCTCACATCAGAAAATTCTAGCTGTTGGGATTAAAACTCAAGAAGTCATCGTCAATGCTGTTAGAATTTTATTACTCAATAYGTGAGAGCACAGCCTACCAGAGTTGGCCAAAGATGGCTTGTTGTGTAGACTTGGAGTGGCATGCCACAATTCCAGCAGCTTGCAGTCTCACAACAGCTTGAAAAAACCACCTGTGAAAGAAAACRGCTCCCAGCTTCTGGCTCTCACTGAGGTATGAATTTAATGCAAGAAAATGCTGGCAAGGTCATCAGAGGCATSATGTCTGTTCAAGAGGAGGTATTGTCCTGCAGTTTTTCCTACTGCTGCAGTTAACCTATGATTATAATTGGAAGAGACAACCTGGTGTGCCATTTTCTGAAGGGGTATGTGTTGCTGGGTCAGCAATAGTTTTTAATAAAAAATAAGTGTTATTTCAGTTGTAGTGTGGGATAAGGATACAGTTGTGAGGGTCAAGATGTAAAACTAAGAGACTGAATTACAATATTTTTTTGCTGTGTATGTTTCCTGCATAGCCGTCAAATCTGCTGACAGTTCATTTTGTAAATAAATGTAGTTGTTCCTTTGCATTTATGAAAGAAATGGATGATGCAGAACAATCTGTGTAGGTGTTAAAACTGAAGATATGAAAATACAAGGGGAGGCAGCCAAGAAATACTTCTGTCGAATGGAAATTTCCAAACTTCTAGAGCCAATGGTTTGATTATACGAGACCAACAGGCATCAAAGTGATTGACAATCTGCATATAAGCACTGGGTGGTAGATGTAAACTCTTGATCAGATGGGGTGCTAAAATTTCATCTGGTAAATTGAATAATGATACAGCCTACTACCTAAATGATCTTGTTCTTATGGTAACTATTTTGGCCAATTCACCTTTTAAAATACCTGACTGTATGTATTAAAACATATTCTAAAAAGTAAATCTTTTTTTCAATGTAGTGCAGTCATTTCCTAAAAGAAAAKATTTTAAATAGTTCATTTCTGTTTACCCATCATACAGAATCTTTTCCTTTATTTAAAAAGGTCAAATTGCTTTAATCTACAGAGAAAGGGTATTGTAGTTACTCTTCATCTGTCCCACTTCCTTACCTAAAAATGAGTAACGATGTTGTTGAAACTGTCATAAATTGTTGCCGCTACTTCAGCAGTCTGTCTAAATTGTGGTGGTCATTTATTTTATAAGAAACTTAGCTGAGAAACTGAGATGGGAGAAAGTAGCTAAAACACTATGTAAAGGAAATAGTACTTAATCTTGTGTTCAGATTGACTTGCTTCTTGCTTTTTTTTGCTGTTTGTAGGTAGGCTGGTTCTAAAATGGATTTTATCATAATAATTACTGTGAATAATCTTTATATGGAGGTATCCTTTTAACCGCTTTTTCTTTCTTAGTATTCTTTTTTTAACTAAGTTGGCATTTTTGAGATCATTTGGGGGAAGATGTTTGAATGATGTAAAAGATTCTACACARCTAGGAATCTTAAGTATCAGATGACGACATTTGATAACAGCACCATAATGTTACTAGCTTTTTCTGTGTGCACTCTGAACTAACAGAAAGATACTCCGGTATCTGGGGCTCCTGCCAGTTGTGATGATGCATATAATAACAGATCAAGAGAAAGCAAAACAAAACTGTATTTGAAAGAGGGTTCTTTTTTTGTTCTTTTTTTGTTCTTTTTTTTTTTTTTTTTCATTTTTTGATATGAATCTGACTAATCACCTGTTACCTAACCTTGGACATTTTCCTTTAGACCACTGCCTCTAAATGCTCCCACTCTTCCATTTTGTGCCTGGTAACAGAGGGAGGGTGCTGATCTCCAGTTCCCAGCTGTAATTTGGCTCTGCCTGTTTCTATGGSATATTTCTCAGCCCTTTTCTTGTCGCATAAAACTGTGGACTTCCAYTGCTTTTTCATCATATGCATCAAAGCAAGGAATTAATGCTGTAGACTAATGGCATTAAATAGCATGGAAGATAGATTCAATGCTGTAAGGGGCTGTTTTTGCTAATTGCTGACAGGTATTCTTAGCACCAACAATTAGGCGTGGACAGTCACTTAAATCTGACAACCGGAGTTAAACTCGCCGTAGGAGCATAAGAGCCGTCGCCATAGATCAGTCGGTGGGTCCATCTGGCCTGGCATTCTCTCCCTGGTAAGGGCTTGTGCCGATGTTTAAGGCGAAGGTGTGAGAGGAATTAATACCGCGTCAAAGTGTGATACTCTTTGGTATTTTTTTTTGTGGATAATATTATAATGGTGTTTTCTCTGAAGAGCGATATTTGCTGAAGTGTTGAGGCCTGCCTAATTTTTAGAAATACTTGAAGCTAACAAGATGAATAGTAGGGAATGATGATTTTAAAACCAGAGAAAAGAGAGGAAGTGTGGCCTCTTTGCAGTTAGGTCAGTTCTAAAGGTTTCCCACGAGCCTGATTGGCATCCACACCTCTAGATTAAAATATGTTATACCTCCACCAGAATCTTTAATTTGAAATATGAGCAAATGAACATTAAGTGTAAACATGAACATTAAGTGTGGATGCTTCAAGAAAACAGTAGTTTTTTTAAAAGGATGTGAGTGTGCAAAGAAAATCCTGAGATAATTTCTGATCTATTTGTGATTTCAAACAATTCGCAAACCAATTTTATTTGTTGCTAACGTTTCAGTCTTTTGGAGCCTTCTAAAACAACTTGCTGCTATTCTTCTAAGGCAACAATATTATTATTTTTCTTGAAGCTGAACCAGAATGGACTGAAAGAGAGTTGAGCGAGGCTGAGCTGCGCCCTCGGACCTTGGAAATGACAGCTGATATGTGCAGTGTTCCAGTTCAGTGCCACGCTTTGTACCTCGTGTGTCTCTGTACTTGAACTTTACGTCATAAGCAATGAATATTTTTAATAGAGTTTGTACTCTTTTGTCTGAGATCAATGCAGGCCCACACATGGTGTAAGCTTCAATTAATTATCCTCTGGGGTCTGGTGCACATATTTGCATATGCTCTATCAGTGGACCACCAAGATTATTCAATTAAATCCTTACAATGGCTCTAAGAAAGCTGGTGATTAAAACGTTAGTGATGACTGTTCATTTATAAAATAATTATTTTTATAAATTTCAGTTTCTAGCCTTATTTCTTGCAAAATAGCATCTATCGTGAGGGAAAGCCTGAAATACAGGATATGTCTGAATTGGTACCACAATTAAAACTGATACATAAGTGGATGCACCAACATTTCAGCTGCTTTATTCTGTCAGATTGTTAAAAGAAGTATTTCTGAGCACTTCCCAGTTGATAATGTATTTACTATACAGAAGCTTGCCAGACCATTTTCCTCAGCAGACTGAGGTAGTGTCTAGTTATGACCTAGTATATTCTGATATAAGTGCTTGATAAGCATGGCTTTCTTTTAAAAGTTCTACTGGGTTATTAATAGAAGTGTGTTGTTGTTTAATAAAAATAGCTGTTTACATACGTGATTGTGGAAGTATGCCAATTCCTAAGGCATTGGGAAAATGATCCAAGAACTCATGGAAGTCATGTAGCTGTCTGAAGACAGTGTTATGTTGTTACACTTCTGTGTAACCTTGGATAAAATGATAAAGGGATTTGCTTCATAGACAGCTAATACTGTGATTCACATAATCTTAAAAAAAGAAAAAAAAAGGCAGAGTAATCATAAATAATAGCATATGGGATAAGGGAAAGATATCCCTAGAAATCTGGCCAAAGGTAGAAAATTTTTAAGAGAAATAACGTATTTAACTATTTCTCTTAATGCAGATTTTGATCCTGATGTGCTTAGCTAGATTTGCAAAGCAACTCAGTGTGATTTCACCAAATGTCTCTTGAAAGTCTGCTGTTGAATTTGAGGTAGTAATTTACTGAAATTATTTTTTTTTCTATTTTTATATATATATATGTTGCATTTGTAACTCAATAAAATTAATCAGCTTTACTTCTTTGCAGTTCTACAGCAGGAGTTTAATTGAACAATTGTCTTGTGCTGTAACTCCTGCAATTATTCTTTAAAGGCTGTCACTGCTTTAAGTAGTTTGAGACTAAACAAGATTCTGAGTTATATGACACGAGTAAAAAAAAAAAAACACGAAGCAAGTCATATCTTTTAACAAACCAGCAAGCAATCTTGAGTGAAGATAATTGACAGCTGAGATCTAAGGAGACCAACAATGGAAGCAAAGTGGAATGTGAATTTTGAGAGAATGAGAATCCACAAAATTGGGGTTATTTCGGTGATAGGTAATTGTATGCCATTATTGAAGAGTGGAAAGTAGGGAGAGGAAGAAGGCATGACAGTGAAAGCATTGAAATCGTTGCACAAAAAGAGTGGAAAGCTGGGGAAGGAACTACATGCAGTTAATCATTTCATGGTCCTCTGGTTTGTTAACTGGGGGAGGAGGACAGGCAGAGTCAAGGCTTATAAATGCTAAATATTGAAAATGGAAGAGTATGCAGTAGATGATGAACATATATTTATAGTGTGCTCTTTTGTCTACACCTTAAG